>JACGWG010000025.1:744287-757693 GCA_023678865.1 Polistes exclamans
CATGTGAAAAACTGTGATGCTCAGTAGAATTTGATTTTCTGTTAATATTATATTCTTCTCCTTTATTATTGCGAAAGTAAGATATTCTTTCAATATTACTTATCAATGGCATTTCTACTTTAACAATCTCTCATACTATAGAATTGTTTTCTTTACATTACTTATTGCCAGTTGATGTTCAAAAGTGTTCTCAATTACCAAGTACAATGCTTGGCAATATACTTTATATATGTTACAAATATCCTAATGTAATATATTTCCTATTTGTCTTTTAAATTTGTAAAAACTGGGACGCATTCCTTCTTCAATTCTTTTCATAGAATATTATAAGACATGGTTTCTTTCCAGGGTGAGAACTGAAAACTTTCCTTAGCGTCTTCAACAATCTTTTAAGTTTACAGTGTTGTTGGATTCTCCATATCGTAGTAAAAAATCATACGCTCTCTATTTCAGTAAATTAATTAAACACCTATGCAAAAAGAATAAGTTCTTTAAAGTTTTGAATAAATATTTTATACCATTGTATTACAATATTTTGGTTTCTTCCTACTACAAGTTAATAATGTTTGCCTTTTAACAGATCCTTTTCACTGCTGCTGCATTCTATTTGTATAATAATTCACATGGCATCTCTATGAAGAAGAAAGAAGTTGATACAAGTCTTCGATATTTTCTAGTAAGTCAATTAACAATGATGTTTTCGTTACCTGGTACAAGGCTTTGTAATACACATTTTGTACAAGAAAAGTATTCTTATTACAATGTATTTTTTATATGTCTTTTAAATTTGTAATAACCAGGATGCATTCCTTTTTCAATTCTTTTAATAGAATACTACTGCATGGTATTGTCGAATTCTTCCTATCGTTATTGAAAATAATGTGCTCCCTTTTCCAATAAATTGATTGAACATCTATCCAAAAAAAATAAGTTTTTGAATGCTTTGAATAAATATTTTTTATAAGAGTATTATAATATTTGTTTTTAACTTACATCAGATTGTTGTCTTTACTTTTAAACGGTTTCTAGTTTTGATGATATCTTGTCATTGCATCTGCACTTTATTTGCACAATATTTCACTTGAAGTCTTTACAAAGGAGAAATTAGATGACACAAATATTTATAGCGTTAGCCTTAAGAAAATGAAATATATATCCATTTGTCTCATGGTGTAATGGGGACTTCTTCTTTGGAGTGTCATGGTCTTGGGTTGGAATTTAAATTGTAGAAATGCATTCTTATGTAAAACTATTTAAAAAGTCTATATATGTAATTTAAAAAATTTTTAAATCTAAGCTGAGTCCCACACACATGATATGACTAAAATAATAATATAATTTATATATTTCACAGGGTAAACTATTATAACTGAACAAAATATTGGTATTTTACTTACTATTGTTTGTTATAGTAACTGGATAAAAAGAATGTTTGGAATTCATGGGTATTTTAAATTGAATGTAGAATATTGTCATTGTTATAGGTTAAGACATAACAGAATCGCACAGCAAGCCATCAAATTTAACTATTTTCATTCCGAATTGGTGATCACTATAGAGAGAAAATAAAACACAAATTAAATTTAATGAAAAATATTATTCACTTGATTATTGCATCACTTAAAATTTGTAAACTAAATACATTACACTGCACATAGCCTGTATGTGCATTGTATGCACCCGTTGAATGCACATTGACAGCTGTTTGTGACGCCACTAACTACCAATCAGAACGTTCCGTCGGTAAGGCACCTTACCTCCTGATTGGCAGTTGTTGACGTCAGTTTTAAACTGATTGGTTATTATCAACCAATCAGCGCTCCTGTTTTCAGCGGCAAACTTTGTACCTCGAATACCTCTTTTATCATCATGTGCTCCTGTTACAAATGTTTCAGTTTTGTGACGTATGGAAAAGAATTTAAATCCCTGGAACATCTGAATATCCATTGGATTTTAGAAAAACGTCAAAATTTTGATTCGAGGGTGGCATTTAAATGCCTTTCACAGTATATATACATATAATAAATATATTGATAGATACATTTATTTATATTTTTCCAAGCTATTCAATATTATTTATAGTCTTCTATAATATTAGTTCTATGAATCTACAAAAAAATATCGAGAAAATTACTTATTATAAAACAATTAATTATAAAGTTATTAGTTTCTGTATATACAATTGATAGAAGGAGCCAAGGAAAGGAATAAAAAAATATGTGGTATTAATTAAGAAGTTAAAAGAAACTAATTACAATTTTAATGTTTATGGTAAGCTGTCTTTGGCTTGATTTTACTTGAAATGGAATGTGTAGCATATAAAATATGTTACTGGAGTAGCTTACTTGCTCACCGTTTGAATTAAATAATTGTCTTTATAATCAATCATATTCAAGTGAAATGTTAAAGTTTAAGTATGTACAATATATTTTTAAGAAAAATTATAATTTAATCATTAAGGAAACTTTACGTAAAACATGCGAACTTTCTTTATATACGGCTGATAATTTAAAAAGTGTGTCAGCTCCGACGCATGACTGGAGTTTACTCGTTTCGAACGATTGTCTTGGAACAAGTACAGGTAAAAGAGTTACTAGGTATAAAAAAAAAAACAGATATCATATTCATATTTAAGTGAAATGTTAAAGTTTAAGTATGTACAATATTTTTTTCAGAAAAATTATAATTTAAGCATTAAGGAATCTTTACGTAGAACATATTTATGACAAAACATTGATAATTGTTTCAATAACTCTTATGGAAAATATAGAATCTATTGTTCTTGTTGTAATATTATAAATTGTAATATTACAGAAAATTTTATTTTATTCTCTGATACTATATACGAAATAAAATGAAGCTATAAAAAAAAACTGATCATATATATTGTGTTTAACTTCAATCTAATATTAAGTAAATCATTATGGTACCGTAAGTTATAATCAGCCAGAGGCTCTACATCATCATTTAACACAATTGACTATACTTTTTATTTAAAATTATATTACGAAGTACATTTATATACATAAAAAATGTATAGCTATTGCATTAAACTTATGCTTTAAAGACATCATATTCGCATCCATGTAACAATATTCTCTTATAACGGTTATCTTCATGTTATATTTTGCATTTAATGTAGCATAATATCACTTATATCTAATTTGTATCGCTCCGTTATAAATGATACAGGAATGTGTTATCGGTTTTCTTTTCCTCCTATCGTTGAAAAAAAAAAAAAAACTTTTCACATAATTTTCGAACGATTGAGATTAATAATTAAAAATAATTGATCAAATAATAGAATACAAATTTAAAAGTAAGATCAATCAAAATAAACAAAAGAAAAAGAAAAAGAATAAGAAAAAAGAGCGAAGGATTAAGTGAAATCAAATGAAAAGAAAAGAAAAGAAGGACGCAGTACCGTCTTTGCATCATTATTCACTGGCCATATTTAGTGAATTACATTTTAAGTAGGCCTATATTATACGACGAAAATAAAAATATATCGTCGCAATTAATTTGTATTGTACAAAAA
Organism: Polistes exclamans; assembly: GCA_023678865.1. Taxonomy (NCBI): domain Eukaryota; kingdom Metazoa; phylum Arthropoda; class Insecta; order Hymenoptera; family Vespidae; genus Polistes; species Polistes exclamans. Next base: position 747,826 of record JACGWG010000025.1, read on the forward strand.
GTTCGAGTTTCGCACCTGCATAATATATTATCAACGCAACTATGATCGCATATTAAAAACAATCACAACGAGCCGTGTTTTCATCATTCGACTACGTTCTTAAATTATAATTTAAGTTAAATATAATAATTGTGTCTAAATATATATATATATATATAGGATATTATTTTCCATAATGTTACAATAAAATCAATTTAAATCATCCGATGACTTATTACGCATTACGAATGATTATTATACACTTAAACTCGATCACTTCTTATACAAAAAAATTATTGTAAGTTTATCCTCGGTTAGATTGTTATCAGTAATATGATGTATACACACACACATAGACTGGGCTCGTATTTAAAATACACTGCAAATTAACTTGTCGATATAATTTAACATCATTGCTCTTGTTATATCCGTTTGACTTCCTTCCTTCATTTCTTTCTTTCTTTCTTTCTCTCTCTTTCTCTTTCATTTGTGTTACATTTCTAGGGACAACATTGAACAAACACTTGAGATTCTTGCAATATAACGATATACCCTTTTGTTTTCTTTTCGTAAGATATACAGCTATACAATGTACATAAATATATATTATATAATATATATTTATATTTATATAATATTATAATAAATTATAATAAATATAAATTTTATATTTATTATATAATATATAATATATATTTATGTATTTCATATATATATATATATTTTTTTTTTATTTCGTTTGTATACCAAACACTTTACATATACAATATATTCATCTAATTCGTTCTTTTTTTTTGTATTATTATTATTATTATTATAATCAATAAACGTTATTTTAAATTCATCTCTGCTTTCGTAAAATGCACGACACAAAAATAAATGCTTGTATCTGAAGTATATTTTATTTTTCTCCTCTATTCTCCGTCTCACCGGCATCGTTACTTTTATTTTCTTTTTTTTTTCTTTCTCTCTCTCTCTCTCTGACTACTAAACTCTCACTCATTCTGTTTTTTTATTTCTTTCTAACATTCTATCTAACTCTCCCGCATTCCTCAGCAACAGTTTGAGGGCTGATTATACGCACCCTCTTTTCTTATTCTTCTTCTTTTTCTTCTTCTTCATCATCATTTTCATTAACCATACGTTAATAAACCTCTTTTTACAAAATATCACAAAAATCACACCAGCCTTTGTCCGTAGTAAGAAATGAAATCATCGTGAAAGGTTTCTTCTTCTTCTTCTTCTTCTTCTTCTTTATAAACTTACACAAAATATACCACAAAAAAGAAAAATGGGGACAACAATCTAATAATCGTATAAGAACATTTATCCGTGTCAGGATATTTAAAACGTCATTAAAATGAAGTAACAGATTACAAGGGGGTGTGATGGGGGAGAGTAGGTAATAATACATCGGTGCATTTTTGCATGCTCGAAAAAAAAAAAAAAAACACAACGTTACAACACACGTATGTGATTAAACATTAATGCCATGTGTTCACAATTTGGCAGTGGGCTCGCTCGCCTAGCAATTGTTTAACAAATTACAATTGCAAGCATTTGATAAAACACATGAGAAACTATTAACAAATATATATATATATAGGGATGCGCACTTGATATTTGTATTATTTGTTTAAAAATATATCGAATAATAAAATTTGTTTTATCCTTAAATAATTAAATGTGTCTCGATTCAATTTAATCATTAGTTTTAAATAGAATTTTTTGCGCGTTTTTGTACTATTTTTTTCTTTTTCCTTTCTCAAAGAGGATATAAAATCGAGCATGCACACATCGTGTTGCGTTAAAATTAATTAATTATACAAGTAAATAGTTCGATTCGCGTTACAAATATCATATATATATATCTTAAAGCGAACAAAATGAACAATCAATCAATCATTCCAATTAGATAAAGAGGAAACGTCGTACGACGATTCATAAATTATTTTACAAACACATTTGAGCACAGTATAGCCCTTCTCCCTTCGCATTATTATTAATATTATATTATTTAATGAGTATAAATAGACTTGTGATTGTGCATAAAATTTACAAGGTTTCTCTCTCAAGAAGAAAACTTTTCTTTTTTATCAAATTCATCATTCAACAACAAAGTTCTTTAAACTTCTTTGTCATATTATATTCCTTTTTTTTTTTTCAAATATAAGACACGAAGATGGTGTCTCTTCTTAACGCCAAAAATACGAGCACGCTAAAAATGCACTTCTTTTTAACCCTCTATATAATTATATTGAATTTATATATTTTCGTGTTAAATAAAAATAAATGTTATCTAACGTGGATAGATACTTTTTGTTGCGTATTTAACAACTTATATTTAAAACAATATTATATTAATATTTAATATACACGGAGCTCTAACAGCAAAATTGTGACTTGGACGATAAAATAAAATAAAATATAATAATTAAACAAATATACAGTGTTTAACTTATATAGAAAAGTAAACCATGAAATTTTATAGAGGATTATTTAACTACTACCATTTCATTAAATTCGCCCGTTATGTTACACAAATAATACAAAAATCTTTTTCACAGTTACACTATTATTTATATACCGTTCACGAGGACTTCCGGCTGTATTGTGACAGCTTCTTCTTCTTCTTCTTCATTTTTCGACAATGAGAATGTTTTTTAAACAGATTAAAATCATAGATGTACGTATGTATGTATGTATTTATATATAGGTGAAAACAAAGCGCCAGTGACCAGCACAACGCACGTAGTAGTATCTTAGTCATATTTTTTTCTTGTTATTTATTTTTTTTTTTAAATTTTCTTTTTTCGTATTTTTTTTCTTTTCTTTTCTTTTCTATTCTTTCTTTCTTTCTTTCTTACTTACTTTTGTTTCTTTTTGGCAGAAGACGAACAATGTATCATCATCATCATCATCATCATCATCATCATCATCATCATCATCATCTTTAAACTCTACTGTCTTTTTAATACACACTTAATCAAATTCTGATTTGAATGCAATCCAGCAAAACAAAATGCAAGAAGGCTTCGCGCGCATAAGAAAAAGTGAGAGCTAACGAAATAAATTTATAACAATGTGCAATGATCAAAACAAATTCGTTCAAAAGAAAAGGGTCATCCTTTTCGTACCTTATTTCAATCCCTTTGATAGTAAATGTCATATTATATACACGGAACAAAACATTTATACTGTTTTATTAAAACAATATAAATATGATAACAGAATCCGATGAGATTATGGTTTAACAATATGTTGCACAGCAACCAATTAAATAATAATGAATGTATGAATAATATATAATAATGAATATAATATTTAACGTACTCTTATGCGAATTCCATTGTATCGCAACAACACACAGCGAATAATTTTCTGTTAATAGAATGCACTGAAGTCAAAGGGTTAAAATATGAAAGTACATAAAAATGTTTACGACGAACTGTGGTGTTTGTAACAAATTGTTTACCATTCAATAATGGCAACAGGTTTCTTTGATGCACAATATACAACACCCCCTCCTCCACACAAACCACCACACGACAATATATTAATATAAAATAAAAAAAAAATATATTACAATTCATTGCACAAAAGTGTGACAATTACTTTTCTATTTGCTCGCGAAACCTTTTATTTTATATGCAATTTGTTTTTCTCAATTGATCTTCCCTCTTCTTCATCTTCTTCTTCTTATTCTTCTCTCTCGTTACCGCTTACTTTATAATTTTTGTATTCACGTATAAGATGTAAAATACGATTTCATAATGTAGATGAAAAGCAAGTACGATAAGCATAAGATTGTATTATTATTTTTTTTTGTTATTTTTTGTTTTGTTATATATATACTTTTTTTGTTTCCTTAACAAGCACGTTCCAAACACTGTCAACGACACGTAACACAATTCTTCGAAAAGGGAATAATTATATAGTTTGAAAAATGATAGGAAAAGAAAAAATATTAAAGTTGTTTTTTAACTTCGATGCATTATTATTGAACGTCAAGCCTGATATTATTATTATTATTATTATTATTATTATTAATTGTCATGGGAGTCAATACTTTTTGATTAACTCTATATATATATATAATTATTATTAAATAAGAGAATTATGTTGGTGCCAGTTGACGGTTTTTGTTTGTCTCTTATCTCAAACCTTGGGATCCTTCGTTGTTAATTATTAAGACACTGGTAAGAAGATTTTTTTAATAAAAGGCTTCCAATATGAAAGGAGGGGACCGAAAAACCATTTTTTTCGTCCGTACGAACCTTTCTTTTTTTTTTTTGTTTCGTGTGAATAAAACTATTCCTACACCAGTTATACAACTTCTTTTTTTACAACGAAAAAATGGATCTTAGTAGTATACTCCTATGTGAGATGGAAGAAGAGACAATTGAGTAAAATAAAGAAGAAAGAAAAATGAAAAGAAAAAGAAAAAATTGAAAAGAAAAAAAAAAAGAAGAAAAGTTAGATTACCCAATAAGAAGCGACAAACAACAACAACGGCTCGCTCTTTTCGCTCGTAGTAATCTTACACGGATAGTACTCGCGTTTTTTAGTACACAACTCGTTCATGAACAACGACGATAGTAGTAGTAGTAGTAGTAGTAGTGTAGTGTAGTAATAGTAGTAGTAGTAGTAGTAGTAGTAGTAGTAACTCGACAAAAATTTCACAAATTTTTATTTCCAATGGTTAGTGTAGTTGTCTTTTAAATAACCGGCGGCATCATAAAACGTCGTCGACGACTTAGCAAGCCAGCCAGAAACAACACGTCGACGATCTCATCACCGTAGACTTTTTCATGGATTTATCTTTCCAAGTGAAACAACATACCGAATCCATGAACTACATTTTATCCATAGATAAAAAAACGAGACTATCTCGTTTTTCTTCGATTATTTCTTCCGGTCGTCCTACCCCTCCCTCCTCCGCCGGGTGGTCACGACATTTCTTCTTCTTTTTCTCGTCAACTCGTTTCTCAAGATGATCGGTTGATCACTAACATCTAACGAGTACGCTTCATTTTGCCTCGTCTTGTTCCATTGGTTCTTCGGAGACTTCTCGGGAATGATCCGGTGTAGTTCTGCAAGAAAAACAAATTAAGTGGATGCTTTCGCGTTTAATATTTGTAACTGTCTTTCTTAGATCTTGTTGTAGATTCCGGTTAAATAATACATGAAAATAAATGATAAATATAATTATAGAAATAAAGTCAAATAATTGTTAGACTTTTTAAATGTGATACTAACGTAAGGTTCGTAGGCTGTTGCATTGAAAGCGAAGCCATCGCAGATACTGTTTCCGTTTCATCATGTTCCTTCTGACTTGCCTCTATTGCACTCATACCAACGGTATGAGCGAAGAGTTTAACACATTGCCAATGAGACATCTGTGAATAAAATGAAATAAAACAGATTAGATGTTTCATTATAAAAATGATGATTATTATTAATTACCTGAATGGCTATAGTCTTTTGTAATGTATCAATGGCATTTTGGCAAGGTGCCCGCGTGAGTTCATCTTCTCGAATAGGAGTTGGTTCATCTCCTAATAAAGCTCTTACGCATTCCTGAGCAGAATCGCATATTGCTGCTAAATCGTAGCCACCTTCCAATGCGAGAACAACCTTACCACCTGCTAAAGTTAGCAACTGCTGTGTCATTCTACCGAAACACGCAGGGCTGACCTTGTAACCACCAAGAGGTGCAGGATGACCAATGGCAGCATCGAAACCGGCAGATACTAGAATGATTTCAGGATCGAATACTTTAGCGATCGGCATAACGATCGTACGAAATGCTGCTAAATATTCGGCATCTCCCATTGGTGGGTTTAATCCACCAGACCATGCTACGTTCACGTTGTATCCTAAACCTTCGCCGGTACCACATTCTGTTGGTCCTCCCGTACCGGGGAAAAAGTTACCCTCGTCGTGTCGGTGTATGGAAAGATAAAGTACTCTAGGATCGTCGTAAAACATATGTTGAGTTCCATTTCCATGATGAACGTCCTACAAAATGTTCATCGTTTCAAGTCTCTCGAATGATAATTCGAAATGTCCGGTTTATTAATACCAGGAATTCAAAATGCAAGTAGGTAAGTATTATTGTGTTATTACCCAATCAAGAATCAATATCTTTCTGATGTCGAGTTTTTGTTGTAATAAACGAGCAGCGATTGCTACGGAATTGAAGAAACAGAAGCCCATCGCTTGATTACTCTCCGCATGATGTCCGGGTGGTCTAACGACAGCAAAACCATTCTTGATGTCACCCATAGCTGCTTTCAAAGCGAGATCTACCACGCATCCTACTGCCATTCGGGCGGCAGGTGCGGTGTTTAATTCGTTCCACGTTGTATCAGAATCAACGCCTACTCCTCCGCAAGGTAATTCAATAATCGGTAATTGTGGAAACTTTGTCATGTCTAATTTCTGACGATTCATAGGATTCGTTCCTACGTAAAAAGAATATATTCATATTTAAAACAGAAATAGATATAAAAGTATACGTGTTCTAATACGCGAACATTATTATTATTCGTTATTAATTACCGAATAAAAGCGTGTGAGCCTCGCTGTGACAAGTTTGGATTTCTTCTAGTGTAGCTTGACGCGAACGAACTCTACTGCAACGCTGAGACAATCCCGTTTCCGATAGTCTAGCCCAAACACTTTGTAATCTACCGCCGTGTTCAGGATGGCCCCTTACAGTTTCACCACAAACACAGGCGTGTTTTAGCATCAATTGATCATACGCCAGTCCTGTGTTAGCTCGATGAGGAGAACCCCGAGCAAACATATCACCACCGCCACCCTGAGGTCCTTCGTGAAAGTTCAAATCAATAATTATATCTTACTGATTCCTTCCGATGAATGTCCTCTCTCGTGGTGTATTCATCATCATCATCAGTTATAGTTACTTCCGAATAAACAGAAATTAAATATCAAATATCTCTGGCTTACCTAAATGTACCAACGGACTAGAGAGTGCTCTGGATAGTGGTCTGGATTGTGAATTCCTTCCACCGGAATAGGCCGTAGACTCGTTCGTCTGCAACGTATGTCTCATCATCAGATCTCTCTGCTGTTGTAAAAATTGTTCGCGATCCCTCTGTTGTTTTGACATTTCACTTTCCTCAGGCAAATCCTTTTTCCCCGTAAGATCTATAACTTCGGATTCCTCGGTTTCCGGTGCTTCGTCCAATTGATTCGTCTGTCCGCGAGAACTGACCCGCGTCAATACGGTCTGACGTATCTGTTGTTTCAAATAATTATGCGCCTGCTGTTGATCGTGCTGATGTTGTTTCTCGATCAGGTATTCCTCGTAATGCGCGGGCGGTGCCATCATACCTCCTTGTAACATCGGATGACCGAGAGGTAACGGGGCGGATTGAGTTCTACCTGGATGACGTTCGGGGAAAAAAAGTCAAATTAATTTCAAACGAACCACTTTGTTCAGTTTGCAATAACTCGCTAATGTGCATGCCGTGTTTTTTTTTGATGCGTTGATTCTCCTGATGAATTCTTTGATTTCTTTCTTTATTTATTTCTTTCTTTATTTTGTTTTTAACGGAACAGAGCACACACACACACGTGGAATTGTTTGTTAAGGGAAGAAAGCGAAAACATACTACCTAAAGGCCGGTGACTAGCCTTCTGCAGTCTCGTATGTGCTACTTGTGTATCCGTAATTGGATATACCGGGTGTTGTCTGCTGCCTACTGACACTTGTTCCAAATTTTGCATTTGTTTGTGAATATATGTAGGATCACCATCGATTACCGTTAACGATGGATAAAACGGTAAGGTGCCTGGTAACATTTGACCTGTCAACGGCATACCAAGACGAGCTGTGAACGCGGCACGAACTTCCGCTTCCGACACCGGTGCTAATTTCGATCCGCTCTGTTGATCAAAATTACACAATTAATGAACTTATCCAATTGTTAACATTAATATTATATAAATGATATGATTTTTGAAATATACATAAGATGATTTTTCTTTTTTTTTTACCTAAACGTAATCAAACAGATAATAATAATAATTATTATTATTATTATCTAGACTTACAGCCGAACTGGATGGAATTTGTGGTCTACCCAATGAAATATTGGGCATGGACGGTGAACTAAATAACGAAAGATCCGAAAGACTTCCCTGTTGACTACTACTCGTCAGCGGACCACCATAACTCGTACTCTCGCTTTCCTATATAAAATCAATGAAAACAAAATCCAATGAAATTGTTTAACATTTTGTTTTCTCTCTTTTTTAAAATCCAATAATATTTTTCTATCGATTAATTTATAATTTGTGTTACCTCTTGTATCGCTGTGTTGCTACCAGCAGTTGGACTCGCTTGAGAATTATTAACAGTCGGCGGTGAGTTAGGCCCAGATTCTGGATTACTACCAGCATCTGAAAACGATCGGGTTTGTTTTCTTTTACGTTAGTCCGTAAAAGCGGCAAAGTAAGCGTTAAAAAAAAAAAAAAAAAAAAAAAAACAAAATTTGATTCCACCAAAATTGATCGAATATATAAAAATAAGTAGAATCAAAAACAAAATAAAATAAAATAAAATAAAATAAAAGAAAATATATTATGGAATATTTTTGTATGTATAGCGAGATACTCTAGGCGCTCGAATTCGAATCGAAATTGCATTGCTTTTAAATTATAATATAACGGCAACGTAAAACAAATAATGAAACAAAAAATTTTGCGTGATAGCTTTCCTCTAATCGTAAAAAATCAAATAAAATATATATATATAATCTACGTTTATAAGAAGAGATGCTAAAAGATATAAACTTTATATATAATCATCTACATATTATATAATACGGTGTGTGATCTAATAATAATATAAATTATATTATTATATATATATAAAGGAGTCTTTTTTTTTTTTTTTTCTTTTTCATGCTGTTAAAAACTTGACAAAATAGCATATAAATCATCAACAAGTCCAACAAGTCCAAAACGAAAAATTAAAGAGAGAGAGAGAGAGAGAGAGAGAGAAAGAAAGAAAAAGGGGACGGAGGGGAGTAGGAGGAAATAAAAATATAAAACAAACGGTAATTGGGTAACGTAAAAAAACGTAACTCGAAAAAGAAAATTAGAAAAGGATGAGATAGATAAAGATAGATAAAGATAGATAGATAGATATAGCGGACAGAGATAGGGGAGTGGGGAGGATAAACAAAGTTTAACATAAAAAGGAAACAGAAAAATAATAATAAAAAACAACAAAATTAAATATATAACCAAAAAAAAAAAAAAAAAAGAATAAAAAGAACAATAACGATAATAATACTGGCGATTGCTGCTACTATTATTATTATTAATTACGATTATCATCATCATCATCATCATCATCATCATTATTATCATTATTATTATTATTATTATGATTATGGCTTATTTATGATTAATAAAAAAAAAAAATATAAGAATAATAATAATAATAATAATAATAATAATGAAAATAATAATAATAATAAGAATAATAAGAAAAACACGGGTGCAACGAAATTTCGGCGAATGCTCACGCGCGGAGGAGGATGGTCTTGCGAAATCGTCCGAAGACGGTCCTCTTGATCGTAAAATGAAGATGACGTACTTGCTAGTAACGACTTCCGCTTGAGGTGCGACAGAAGACGATCCTTCCTCCTTGCCATCAGGGGCGAGTGCCGCAACGCCGCCATATTCCTCTCCACGCGTTGTTTTAATCGCACCTTCAGGTTCGGCTCCGATGCTGGCCAATTTTTAGCCAGGGTTAGTCGGTCATTATCATACCACAAGGGGTGGTGTTTGGGTTCGGGGTTGTTTGGGTGGAAGATGATTGTTTTTTTTTTTTTTTTTTTTTTTTTTT
>JACGWG010000025.1:773390-790376 GCA_023678865.1 Polistes exclamans
ATAAAACTAAAATGAAAAAGGGCAACGAAGAAGAAGACGAAGTAGAAATAGAAGAATAAGAATAAGAATAAAAATAAGAAAGAAGATAAGTACACGAATATATATATATGCTTCCCTATTATATATATCTTATTATAATTTATCTTCTTCTTTACCTTATTATAATTTTAATACAATATAATATTAATATAATATTATTATATATATATACAAGTATATATAAAATATAATTAAGGATATAATACAATATAATATTAATATAATTGAAGATATATATATATTATATAATTAATATATATATTTAATATATATAGGAGTAAATAAAACTAAAATGAAAAAGGGCAACGAAGAAGAAGACGAAGTAGAAGTAGAAGAATAAGAATAAGAATAAGAAAGAAGAGAAGGGCGTCGTCGATGAACTGGGCCAACAACGGTGGACCTAACTGTGGCTCTCGTTTCACGATGGCGGCCAAGGAAGGAAGGTGAGCGAGAACGTGCGAGTGCCGAGGAAGGAAGGAACGAGAGGAGGTCACTGTACGCTGCATTCCTTTGAGTCAAGTCCAAGGTTAATCCAAAGAGAGACTTCTACTTCTACTTCTTCTTCTTCTTATTCTTCTTCTTACTTTACGTTTGTCCTCTCATCTCCTTCACGGTCTGTGGATCACCGTCACAAAAGTGGCAAATCAACTAACTTAACCGAGTCCTCCCCCACACCCACTAACCCACCCCTAACCAATTCTTCTTTTCCTTTCGTGATCTTCCAAGTTGACTACTCGTTACTTATAAAAAATCATCGCAACGCCTGTCTCATTAACGTTTCACTTTAATTTATTATTTATTCTTAGATATAATGTTGTAACAAATGAATAAATGTATCACAGGTAAAGTTGGACACAAGGTGATACGTTTATTAATCATTTTATTTTTCAAAGTAATAATTATAATATAAAGAATGGTGATGGTGGTGATAATAATGGTGGTGTAACAGGGATGATGATAGGTGAACAAAGTTATAAATGTAGAATAAATGTGAATAAAGTTATCCCCCTTCCTTCTTCTCCCCCATTTCTCTTTCACCATCTTTCTCTGTTAGGTAATCATCGTTTCATCGTTAGCTAATATTACAACATCATATATACCCTCCTCCACCCCTGTTGCCTGTTGTTTGTCGTCATTTGACTAACGGTATTAAATTAAAGAACAAACTTTTATCTACACGTAGAATACTTTGTTAAGTTATAAAAATCAAATGTAAAGTGCAGAAAATGTCTGTGAATCCAATGCTGTAAAGTGAGCATTTTTGCAATTTCTTTGAAAAGTTTCGGTGAATATTTTTAATAATTTTCGCAAATAGATTTTAATAAAACTTATATTAAATTAAAGTGCACTCTTTTGTCTACACGTAGAGTATCTTTTCGCAATATAAAACAATCTGCAAAGGTTCAGAAAATGTCAGAGAATGCAATGCTGTAAGTCGTGCATCTTCGCAATTTCTTTGAAAAGTTTCGGCAAATATTTTTTATACTTTTTGCAAATATATTTTAATGAAACTTATATTAAATTAAAGTGCACTCTTTTATCTACACGTAGAATACAAATTTGAGTTATAAATCAATCTGGAAAGGTTCATAAAATTGCAAAGAATGCGATGCTGCAGTTTTTTTCCTACTTTGCCATTTCTTTGAAAAGTTTCGGCAAATATTTTTAATACTTTTTGCAAATTGATTTTAATGAAACTTATATTAAATTAAAGTGCACTTTTTTCTTTACACGTAGAGTACAAATTTGTGTTATAAATCAATTCGCAAAGGTTCAAAAAATGACAAAGAAATAATAAAATAATAGGCAATGTGAATAACAGGCATTGTTAACATTGCCGGGGGTGGTTTGGAACCTAGGCCGGCAATGTTAACAATGCCTGGTTTTAGACATTACTCTTTTCTTTGCCATTTTTTGAACGTTTGCAAATTGATTTATAACACAAATTTGTACTCTACGTGTAGCTAAAAGAGTGCACTTTAATTTAATATAAGTTTCATTAAAATCTATTTGCTAAAAGTATGAAAAATATTTGCCGAAACTTTTCAAAGAATTGGCAAAGTAGGAAAAAAAATTGCAGCATCGCATTCTTTGCTATTTTATGAACCTTTGTAGATTGTTTTATAACACAAATTTGTACTCTACGTGTAGAGAAAAGAGCGCACTATAATTTAATATAAGTTTCATTAAAATCTATTTGCGAAAAGTATTAAAAATATTCACCGAAACTTTTCAAAGAAATTGCAAAGATGCACAATATACAGCATTGCATTCTCTGACATTTTCTGAACTTTACATGCTAAATTTATAACTCGATATAGTAATCTACGTGTAGAGAAAAGAGTGTACTTTAATTTAATATAAAAATCAATAAAATCTATGTACTTTTAGTATAAAAAATATTTACCGAAACTTTTCAAAGAAATTGCAAAAATGCTCACTTTACAGCATTGGATTCACAGACATTTTCTGCACTTTACATTTGATTTTTATAACTTAACAAAGTATTCTACGTGTAGATAAAAGTTTGTTCTTTAATTTAATATAAAAATTATTAAAATCTATTTGCTAAAAGTATAAAAAATATTTACCAAAACTTTTCAAATAAATTTTCAAAGATGCACACTTTACAGCATTGGATTCACAGACATTTTCTGCACTTTACATTTGATTTTTATAACTCTACTAAGTATTCTACGCGTAGACAAAAGAGTGTACTTTAATTTAATATAAGTTTCATTAAAATCTATTCACATTTAGTATAAAAAATATTTTACAAAACAATGTATTTATAAGTTTTTAAAAAATATTAAACTAAAACATTCGTATATAGTAGTGTTCGAAAAGTTATGGTAGGATAACGTTTTTAAAAAATTGACTCTATATATAAGATAGTGAAAACTTATGACTGTAATAAAAATGATGTTATATTGACTTATGAACATAACTATTAAGTTGCTGAGGAAGTCTCAAATAGAGACGAAACGTTTAACGGATAAATATAGTGTTCATCTTAATTAAACCAATCCAAAAAACAACTTCCCTAAGAATAAACTTAGTATTATTATTATTAATCATCGTCGTCATCGAGAAGAATTCAAGAAGCATCCATTTTTTCTTTTCTTTTCTATTAATATAATTATACGAATATATAATAGTATGTTGACAACAGTTTTGTTGAGATTTTTGAATAATAACGATCAAATTAACGAAGTTTAGAATAATATTAACATAAAGAGAAATGTATATCGAATTAAATAAAAAAGATGCTGAATTTTAAAGATTAAGTTGCTGAAGAAGTCCCAATAAAGAGACGAAACGTCCAACTTAGTCAAATTAAGTTCTACTTCTTTTCATATCCAAGTTCCCTATGAACCTTTATCATCAAGAATATAATAGTATATTCAATTTATTTTTAAATATTTTATATACGAGTATCTCCGATATATATCATTTTCTTTATATATATAAAAACTTTGAACGATTATGTTCTATCTTTTTCTCTTTTTTTTTTTTTTTTTCTTTAAATACATATATAGAAAGAGAAAGAGAAAGAAAGAGAGAGAGAGAGAGAGAGAGATTCATTTTAAAATCGCGCTCACGCTCACGCTCACGTAGATTCGCGGAGAGAACAGAAATACCTGACATCCAGGATTTGAATAATTCAGGAAGTCTCGTACGATTCGCGGTTATTCTTGGAAAGTGTTCAGTCGACGCACGGAAGGAACGAAGTTGCATAGATAATAAATAATCCGTACGGGCGAACCCGCTAAAGTACGTTTTGATCGATCTTATCTTTCTGTCCTAGTAATAATAATAATAATAATAATAATAATAATAAAACAAATAAAATAAAAGAAATAAAGATAAAGGAAAGAATAGAGGTGAGAAAGTTAAATTAAAAAACAAAAAAATAAATAAATATAAAATGAAGAAATATCAATTGATTTGTGGACATATTTTAAAGATAGGTTTCGATCCGAAACAAAATGGCGGGGTCGACGTGAAATACAACGACGACGACGACGACGACGACGACGAGAAAGAGGAAGGAACGAAGAATTTATATAATATCTTTGATACACGTAGTCCGTGTATAAATGTTGAAAGAAAAATATGAAATATTTCAACAACGAGACATAATTTTTATCCTCGCAATTTTTCTACGATCTAACAATAAGAAAGAAAAAGAAAAAGAAAAGAAAAGAAAAAGAAAAAGAAAAGAAAAGAAAAAGAAACAAATTGAATGAACGAGAATTGAAAAAATACAAGAATAAAAGAAGAAGATAATTAAATACAGGAGGAGAACGAGGAAAAATTTATCCGTAAATCGAGGAAGATGTAATACACACAAAACACGTTTAAATTATTCCAACAGATAAAACAACCCAATAGGAATATTCAAAAGAAAAAAAAAAAAAAAAAAAAAAAGGGATAACACGTAGAGATTTTTACGCGAATATATTTTCGCTGATATTTCTTCTTCTTCTTCTTTTTTTTTTTTTACAATTTTGTTTTAATCAAAAGATACTCGTTAAAGTATAAAGATGACGATATAAAAAAAATAATTATCTCGAGACGTTGCGAAGTTTGTTGGGGTCTTGTATCATATATATATATATATATAGGTACGAAAAGAAAAAATTAAAAAATAAATAAAAAAAAAAAAAAAAAAAAAAAAAAAAAGAAAGGAGGAGGAGAAAGCGTCGGCTACTAATTCTTACTGGCGGCAACAATTAGGGCCCACATTAATTAAGGTAATTGCACTGACCGAGCAACCTACCACAAAGTGTTCTCCGGATGTGCGCACTTAAACGCCGCCTAACCACGAATTACAATGAATTTGAATAAACCCCTGACTCGTTCACGAACACAGTCACTCGTTTCATCTCGTTTGTAATTTTTTATCAAAAAGCCACGGGGGAGCGAAGGGGGGAGGAACGGGGTTAATAAGAAAAAAAAAAAAAAAAAGAAAAATACGAATTAAAAAGTTTATCGAGAAATAAAATTCATCGGCATTGATGAATGAGCCTATCATCATTTTTGTAATTTGTTGTTTTTGTTGTTAATTGCTGATAATCGATTAGAAAAATCATTTCCTCATTTGAAAAAAAGAAAATTAAAATAAAAGAGAGAGAGAGAGAAATAGATAGATGAAATGAGTCACATTAAGTCAATAATATTAATTAAACATATTATAAGAATGATCGTATGTGGATGATAATTATTTAAATCTATTATTAGAATACTATTTCTACGTATTTTCTACTTCGTCTTCCTTCTTTGTTGTTGCCCTTTTTCATTTTAGTTTTATTTATTCCTTATATATTAAATATATATATATATATATATATATATATTAATTATATAATATATAT
The DNA here is from genome assembly GCA_023678865.1 of Polistes exclamans. NCBI lineage: Eukaryota > Metazoa > Arthropoda > Insecta > Hymenoptera > Vespidae > Polistes > Polistes exclamans. Next base: position 778,808 of record JACGWG010000025.1, read on the forward strand.
ATATATCTTCAATTATATTAATATTATATTGTATTAAAATTATAATAAGGTAAAGAAGAAGATAAATTATAATAAGATATATAATGGAAGCATATATATATATATTCGTGTACTTATATATATAAGGTTTAATTTAATATGTCTTTTTATATATATATATACGTATGTTGATGATAATTATTTAAATCTACTATTAGAATACTATTTCTACGTATTTTCTACTTCATCTTCTTCTTTGTTGTTGCCCTTTTTCATTTTAGTTTTATTTATTCCTTATATATTAAATATATATATATATATATATATATATCTTCAATTATATTAATATTATATTGTATTAAAATTATAATAAGGTAAAGAAGAAGATAAATTATAATAAGATATATAATGGAAGCATATATATATATTCGTGTACTTATATATATATATATATAAGGTTTAATTTAATATGTCTTTTTATATATATATATATACGTATGTTGATGATAATTATTTAAATCTACTATTAGAATACTATTTCTACGTATTGAATGCTAATGAACGATTGACATAGAAGATAAAAGAGTAATAAAGATAAATAGAGAAGTTGGAAAATGTATAATTTAGTAACTGTTTAAGCGTGGGAAGCTTGTTTAATACTAATCATTATAATTAATATTACCAATTACTCGTTTATTGCATCTCATCATCGTTTATATTACCGATACGAAAGAAATTTGTTTTCTTCTAAATATTGAAATAAATATGAGAATCCTGAAAATTTATTTTTTGCGATTAAAAAACTACGACGCCTCGAAATATTTCGTTTACAAAAAGAAAAAGTAATACGATTAATTAAATTGATAGAGGACTTTTTTTGGTGATTGAAACGAAATAAAAATGTTCCCTAGAAAAAAAAAAAAAAAAACCAATAAGAAAAAACCGAATAAAAAACGTGACGAATAATGATAATAATAATAATAATAATAATACGCCCACGTATCAATCACCTGACACCTAAAAGTTATTATTAGCTTATAAATGTTCGGTGTGTAAATCACAACTTGTAAATCGGTTCATTGTACTCTCTCTCTCTCTCTTTCTCTCATTGTATTCACGAAAGAATAGAAGAAAAGAAAAATAGAATTTTTCAATCCAATTCACAAAGATTACCGAAAGTATTATATAATACATTGTAATATCGAATTATTGTTTTGATTTTTAATCGAAAAATTAAACAATTATATCAATTATTTTATAATCCCTTCCCAATCAAACAGTAAAAACAAAAATTGTTTTACTTAAAATTTGCTTGAGTATAGTATGTTTTATATATTCTTCACGATTGACAATAATAAAAAGAGAAGAGAAGAAAAATAAAAAAAAAAAAAAGATTGTGAAACTGTCGTATTGATTCGGTACGAGATTAGCTGGTATATTAAAATTCAATGGCGACTACCCCCAACCCCCAACTCTCCTCCACCACCACTACCACCACAACTACCACCCACCATCATCATAGTGGATAAAGTCAAAGTGTATCTTACAATATTTTTATTTTTTTATTTTTTTTTCTTGCTATGGTAAAAGGCTAAAGTTCGATACCCTCGTATAAAGTTCGTAAAGGTTCTTCTTTACGTATATCTATTATTCCTGAAGAGTGTTGTCTCTAGGTAGACTAGTATATATTGTGGTGGTAAGCTCGTTAAACCGGAAGAGAAAAAGAAAAAGAAAAAGAAAAAGAACTCCAAGAGTTTTCTTCCATCGGATAATACCTTCGTTTACTCCAACCAACCAACAAACCAACCAACCAACCAACCCCATTGCCGAGTCTTCCTTTTTTCCCCCCCCCCCGTTTTCTCGATCGTAAACTCGAGTATGCTTGCATAATTAAACGACGCAAAGGGTGATAGATAGGAAAGATAGAAAGAGAAAGAAGCAGCTGTCACGCGATCAAAACACTACCGGCATGTATATATATATATATATGTATATGTATATGTTATATGTATATTCGTCTTTACTGTGATCGAGTAATTTTACGCTCAATCTCACTCAACCCCCGTTCTTTCCGAGGATACCTCATTAAAATACCCTTCCTTATTCGAAACTTGTTTCTATAGAATGTATATACCCCCATCGTCGTAATATACAATATAATACGCGATCTAACGTAATCATTTTATAATAAATCGAATTATTAAATGTTACGTATTTTCTTCTTCTTTTTGCTTCTTTTTTTAATTATTTATTTATTTAATTAAATATATTAAATAAATTCTAACACGTGTTATTCCAACAACACTCAACCCCCTTCCCAAAAACTAATAATAATTATAAGAAGAAGAAGAAATATAAGAATAGATATGTATTTTTATTTTAATATGTAATTTAAATCTAATTTAATCTAATTTATCTAATATAATAATTTATTTAAGATATATATTTTTATTAAGATAGAATTTATTTAATATGTAATTATTTTTTCATTTCAATGAATTATATCAAAATTGTTGATTAAAATAATATACAAAAAAAAACATTATATTAACACGTTACGTGCCAAGCTATTTTTTCCCTGATTTGTCGTTTAGACAACATTTCATATTTAGCGTATTATTAAATATATAATAAGACTACTGTGTGTACCAATGGTAACACAGTGGCTTGAAGATCAAGGTGCACATGCCATAAAACGTGTTAATCGATTATATTTCACCCTTTTTCCTGAAATTTAATAATACACGATGATATATGTTCTATAAAAACGAATGTTTCAATGGCGGCATGTTTGAAAATGATATTCTAACGATATACCGTGTGATTTTTTTTCTCTTTTTTAGCAAGAACGTTTCGTAAGAAGGTAAAACAAGAACGCCAACGTGTGGGAGAGAATACGAAAGAGAAATAGTCTTTGTCTCCTCCTCCTCCTCTTCTTCTTCTTCTTCTTCTTCTTCTTCTTCTTCACCTTCTTCTAACGAATCGAGACGACACAGAAGATCTAAAAATATTGTCGGCCATCGCGCAGCAAAGCTTATTTCCGAGCGAGGATAGGCGTGCGCTTGCTTGTTCCTTTTTAAAACGACACGAGAGAAGAAGATTTTCATCGAAATTGAATTCAGCCAAGAACACATCTTTTTCAATAATAATAAATAAATAAATCTTATATATATATATATACACACACATACACTAATTTTTCTCATCTGTATACTTATATATCATATACACACCATCCAACCAATGTATATCACTAATATAAAATTATGAAAATAGTCCAAGGTATATATAAATTTTAAAATGAAAACAAATTGACAATAAAATATTTTAAAATAAAAACGATACTTACGTATTAACGCCACCGCGGCAAAAATTTAATGCTTAGCAAGGCCGTATCTTAGAATCTAGGCATTAAATTGAAAAAAGTTTCAAACAAAAGTTGTAGAGAATTGAGAAATACATAAAAAATGTTCTAAGGTGTATATTCGTATTTGCAAAAATAAACGAGAAAATGCATTAAATTTTTGCCGCGGTGACGTTAATACGTAAGTACCATAAAAACTATAGCATTGTACTTAACCCTTGTTTGCATGATTTTTTCTTTTTTTTTTTTTTAAAATAAATCAGGGTGATGTAATATTAATGCTCTAGATTAAAGGATTAATATTTAAAAAAATCTTAGTACTATTTTTTGACAACTGCGTTTTGTTGTACGCAATAGTCGCTTAAAAAGTTGCCAGCAACAACAAATATACAGTACAAGGGTTTTGTTGAGTACCTTTTTTTCGTTGACTAAATATTATGATTGAAATTTCCATCATCATGCAAAGAAGGGTTAAATATATATATTTTTATATGATTTCTAAATAAGTTACTTTGTTAATCACTGATTCATCCATATATTCGTATAACAACTTAGTCAAATAAAATTATTGGAATCAAGTATAATATCTTGATTGATTTTGATTAAAAAAAGAAAACAGAAAGGAAAGAGATAAATAATTATTAAGAAAAAAAAAAAAAAGAAGTATACAAGATTTGATATACACCGCGAGAAAGATAAACAATATTTATCAGAAGCTCCATTGTTTTATCATCGACGTTTATCCAAAAAAAATGTCGAGATCGTAGATATTTCATGCCAATGGAATTTGACTTTTGTGTTTCCTGTATCGGAGTAATTAAAACGAAACGTTACACACAAGTTAACGAATTAATCTGAATTATCTTGAAGATAAATAAAAGAAGAAAATAAAACAAATTAAAACAATAACCCACCCCGCCCCCGCCCCTAAACCCCGCTTACACCAAAAGACGCATATAACTGTACTTTGAAGGAAACCTATGCTGGTTATTTGAATAACAAACTATTACTTTACGAGTGAAAAAGAGAGAAAGAGTATTATTGAAGAGGTTCTATTTTCGATTATGTGCTTTTCGAGACGCGGTAATAGCGTTTTTGCTTTTTCGGTGCTGCTGCTGCTGCACCTAAACCCCCATGCAAGAAAATAAACTAAACTAGTAACGCAAACTCTCGATGGTTTTTATCGGATCTACTATGTTAAATAAAAACTAGAGAAAATTCAGATATATAGATAGAAAAAAAGAGAGATTTAATATGTATAAATATATATATATATGTATATATATATGAACAAAAAAGAAAAGAAAACAATCAATTTTTAATCGACTTAATCCTATCGTGGTTTAAAAAATTCATCAATCAACTGATATTCATTTCCTTTTTATTCTTTTTTTTTCCCCCACCGAGAAATAAAAGCAAACGTTACGTTAATAATACCTCGAATTGATTTAATTTTTTTTAATTAGAAAAAAAAACAAAAAAAAAGATTAAATTTTTTCCAAGATTATATTAATATAAATGTTTTCTATAGAAATATGATAAGTATTATGGTAAAGTTGTTTAAACAATTTTTCTTTTCACGTGTACGCATACGTATATATACACATGCACACACACATATATATATATATATATATATACATTTGACAAGACAAAGGGAAAGAGTTATAGTGATTTTTTGCTCGTATTTCTGGCTGTTGGCCGACTGCTAAGATTAGAAGAACGTCCGCTATATATAGGCTGACATTTGTATACGTCTTCTCTTAAAACGTGAACACGCTTATACATATACACACAACCACCACACATACACATTTGAGAGAGAGAAAAAGAGGTAACCATTTCTCCTCTCAGTTTCTTCCTTTTCCATCTCCTCTTTCTCTCAAGAAAGTGAGAAGAAGAGAAAAGTTTTCGCTTTTAGATTCACCACTGGATAAGCTCACAGTTTAATACTGATGACAACAACCTAGGAGAGACCTAAGAAGAAAACTTCAATGAGAACTCTTCAAAACTCTAAATGAATTTTTGTTTTCACGCTTTATGTATATATATATATATATATATACTATTTTTAAATCGCATATTATTATTATTATTTCTCCTCCTCTTCCTCCTTCTCCTCTTTTCTTTCTATTCTAAACTCATAATTAAATGTTCAGGTAAGAAAATTGTATTGTCACGTTTCACAATCGTAATTTAAATTCTAAATTATTTACCATTGTTCTATTCTCTAAATCATTTTCCGGCATATTTGATCAAAGGTAAGTGACATTATTTTTAAATAATTTAATTCCACCTATTCTACACATTTGTAATTAAAAAATGTTCGATAATAAAACTGTATCGTCACGTTTCACAATAGGAATTTAAATTCTAAATTATTTTCCCATTGTTCTATTCTCTAAATGATTTTCAAGCATATTTCATTCAAATGAGTTTGTTTTTATTTTTCTTTCTTAAATAAATTCATTACGTACCTAATTGATTCGTGTGGTGCATATTGTAGGTAGTAGTACCATATTCCAGAGCCATATGACACTCCTCTTAAGTAGTTTATCCACGAAAATCGTTTGGTAGTCACGTTATTAACATAAAATTGACGGTTCTATAATTAACAATAAAATTATACGGCGTATATTCACACTATTTTTTTCTCTCTCTTCTTCTTCTTCTTCCTACTCTATTCAATTATTTCTTCTTCTTCTTCTTCTTCTTCTTCTTTTTATTTGTTGTTCACACTATTTTCTCCAACATAAACGTACGTTGTTATCACGGTGTATTATACATCAACGACAATGTTATGCACAACATTTGAAAATGAAATACTCGAGAAAAAAACGAAACGAAAAGAAAAGAAAATAAAAAAGAAAAAAACAGGGTACAACGAGACGAATAATAAATTTAGTCGAACACTATAAACGACGATGTGATGATACACACAATAATGATTACTCGTAGTATAATTAATTATACTACTATTCGTCGAATAATCTTCTCACTAAAGATCCTGCTATTTTCCACAAAGACAAAAGATCCTCTTTTTGATCCATGACGATTTCTTCTTCTTCTTCTTCTTCTTTTTCTTCTTTTTCTTTTCCTCTACGTTGTGTGATGATCTTCCTTCGACGATTATTACCACCGCATTTTTATTTCATAGAAAGTTCCTCTGGAAAAAAGAAAAACAAAGAAGAAAAATAAATTCAAATGAAATGTTAATAATAAAAAGGTATACAGTCAAACCTCCTATAACGCTGTAAGTGCGTTCCGCGTTATATGGAAACCGCGTTATAAGAAATTGGGATTTAACCGTACAAACCAAGCTAATTCGTAGCGCGTTGTATGGAAACCGGCTACCGCGTTGTATGGAAACAGCGCTATAAGAAACACAGATTTTAGTACAAATCACATCATTCGTACCGCGTTATATGGAGACCAAAAAATACAAAAGACAAGATAAATTATAAATTATTTTTATTAAATTGAAGAGTTCATATAAGAAAAATGATTAAAAAAATGAAACAAAAACTAAACTAAAAAACTGTTTTCCAAGAAAAACAAGAAAAACTTTTGTAAAATTATGTAATCTTTCAGCACTCATCCTCGCTGTCAGATATGAGTCGCCTAACTCGTCTTCTTTTATTGGGTAAAATGTCTTCCTTACTTGGTTCATCTTCGCATTGGTTTTCATTTGTAACTTCTTTTTCTAACTTCACTAAAACCTCTATATAGGGAGCTAAGCAATTTTAATTTCACTATTTTCCAATCTATCAAAAATGCATTAGAAAAGTTGGCTTGTATAGTACACTTTTAAAGTTTGAATGATTCTTTGGTCAAAAGATTGTATTAATGACGTGCAGTTAGGAGGAAGGAAGACAATTTTCACATTTGGATGATACAGTTCTATGTTGTGGCAACCAGCGTTATCAAGAATCAATAAAACTTTGAAATACAAATTTTTGTCCATCATATAGATTTCCACTGCCGGGATAAAACAATTATAAAACCAATCCTTAAATAAATCTTGAGTCATCTAAGCTTTTTTATTAGATCGCCAGAATACAGGCAATTATGTCTTATTAATGTTTTTCATTACACGGGGAGTTGAAGAACGATTTATTAGCATTGGTTTTATCATCAGGCTCCCTGATAGATTGCTGCACACATGAAGGGTGATACGTTCTTTTGAAGGTTTAAACCCCTGAACACACCTTTGATTTTTCGAACTGAAGGTCTTAGATGGTAGTTTTTTCCAATATAGTGCCGTTTCATCGTCGTTAAAAATCTGATCAGGTGACTAAGGAACTTATGGGATGTTCTTGAACGGAAACCGCGCTGTAAGAGTACCGCGTTAGAGGAGGGCTGTCGCAATTTCAGCACCGCGTTATATGGAAATCGCGGTCTGCGAGTGCCGTGTTATAGGAGGTTTAACTGTACATACAAAATTAAAAAACACGAGGTGGGGTTGGGGGTGGGAGAAAAGTTGAGTTGAATTGAGTTGAAATTGTGTTGATGTTGGTGTTTGGTAATGGTAGTAGTAGTTGGTTGGTTGTGTTGTTAGAAATAAAACCGAATGGGAATTATCTCAACTATACTTTCTCTATTAATGGAACGGCAAAATACCAGCGAGGTTTCCAAACGTAAATGTAAAAATATCCCCTGTTACTTTCTATATTTCTGTAAGACGACTAATACGACGACTAAGACGACGACGACAACGGTGGACTCTGCTACGAATTTAAGTCTAAATATGACGCACGTTCTCAACTGTCATAGAATGAAAATCTTATTTTGAGCTTCCCTGCGACAAGTGTCAACGGGTTTGAGTGCCAAAAACCAGGAGGATACGATATGGACGACCATTATCTCATAAAAACGATGCCAAAACTTTATAAGTGCTGATTTTACCGATTCCTCTTACAATTAATCTATTTTTCCTGTTTATTTAACGTCATGTGAACCATCTACCCTTTTCTATCAAATTTTATCTATTATTTTTGTTATTACTATCATTTATACAATTAATTCCTTATTTTCTGTTCTTTTTTTTTTCACGAACGTAAGTACGTAAGTAACGAGTAATATAAAACACACGTTTGTTTACATTTTTTAAAAAACCAGGCCTTTTAAATTGTACAGACCTTTAAAGTTTTGTTAAAAAATGAATGAATGAATGAATGAATGAATGAGAATAAGAAGAAGAATGATCGTGATTTTTAATCTCATTGTTCTAAACCTCGGTTTTTACACTTGCATATATTTCTTTCTTTCTTTCTTTCTTGTTTTTTTTTATTTTTTTTCTTAGTGTCTATAACCGCGGACTGAAAAGTAGGTGGTAGGTAGTAGTATTTCTCAGAATGATTAAAATAGAAAAAGAAAAAAGTAAAACTTTTTTTTGAAACATTGGTTATTGGAAACAAAACAAAACGTGCATTTTTTTTTTTTTTTTTTTTTTTTTACTAATGGCGAACACGATTTATCTATCCCCGTGAACTTTTTAAATTCATTTACGAAACAACATAGAGTATAATATGTGTTCATGTATAGTAATCTTCTTTCTCAATCATTATTTCTCATTCTATCAATTAATTAACGAATTACATAATTAATTTGCGATATACACGAGATTATTACAACGAGTGGGAACAAGGTGGGGGTGGGAGTAGTGGAGGGGGGTTAATGGTTTTTTTTAGCGAAAGGCGAATTGAAAGGAACGAGAATCGTAGGAAAGAATAATAATAATAATAATAATAATAATAAGAAGAAGAAGAAGAAGAAGAGAAAAAAGAATCAAACGAGTTACAAGCCGAGTTAGTTAACCTCTGTAAAGTAATAAAAAAGAAAAAAAGAAAACTAACGAAAATAAAGAACTCGGTCCGAACATGATCGGAGTAACATGGTCGTATCAATTTGTTTCACGGATAATATACACTAACGGGAAATCATTTGAACAAAAATATAATAAATTTCTGTATGAGTGTAATAGAAATTTTTTTGGATATTTTGAGGATTTTCTAAACAATATAATAATAATAATAATAATAATAATAACAACTAAATCAAACTAAGTTCTACTTCTTTCATGTCCAAGTTCCCTGTTAAATTTTATCATTAATAATAATAATAATAATAATAATAATAATAATGAAGAAAAAAAAGGTTTATTAAAAATCACGTACGTATTCAAAAGCGTTTAATTGAAAGGGAAGGAAAATAAAAAAAAATATTTCATAGATATTATATTCCCCATGTGTGCATTGAACGCATCTTGCCAAAGCGTGTGAACAAAAACTTTTCTCTTTCTCCCTTTTTATTATTTTCCATGTGCATGTGCATGTGCATGTGCATGTGCATGCACGCGCGGTTAGCTAGCTAGAAAACACAGAACGCACCACGTCGTACACTGCATGACGTGTTTTCCGTGACAAGATCGATCCAAACACTGCTATTGTAACTTAAAATAAGTTCACGTTTCGATTCGATCCGCGAGGAAAAAAAAAAAAAAAAAACTACGACTTTCTCTCGACCACCATCAACAGGGTAGCAGGGGAAAGGTGGTGGTAGAATAGAAGAAAAAAAAAAAAAAGAAAGAAAGAAAAAGAACTAGGCAAAGATAAGCCCCGACACTTTTTTAAAGTAACATTTTTTTTCCCCCTATACTTTACGTTTCTTCGAATTAAAAATAAAACAAACAAAAAATAAATAATCTAGGATACAACAAAAGTTAAAAGCATGACGGAGAATTTTATTCGTATAAATATGAAAAATAATATTTAAAAAAAAGAAGAGTACTTTGTGTTAAGGGGTTACATGGGTTTGGGACTTTCAACAAAAATTCTTTTTTTTTTTTATTTTTTTTTTTTTCAATTCTACAACTCATCTAGAATATTGTATTCAATTTTTAAGTCGATAAGAGTAGTAGTTTTAAAGATAGAGCCCTGGGAAATTGCACTCTTTAATGGCTCTTATACCAGTACTCAAATCTTTAAACGCGTTTTTCTCAAAACGCTTTTTCTAAACTCGGTTGTCAAGATTTCTCGAAAACTATTTAACCGATTTTCATGAAATTTGTTACACGTCTTCGTGATACTATCGACAAGGACTTGGACGAAGGATTTTCGTTTTCTTTCATAAAATCGAATTTTAAGAAACCACAATGTGGTGCAAATTGTAGCGAAATTTGAATGTTCTTGCTAAAAACGTTGTTAAAAATCCAAATTTCAATTTTTTTCTTTTTCCTTCGTCCAGTTTCTAGTTTGAAGTATTCACTAAAAGACCCTATTTTTTTAACAGAAAAACCCCCACCGTTTATAAATTCTGCTGTCAACGCGAAAACACTTTTTTTCGGTGGGGTCACCGGAAATGACGTCGCAATGGCTGAGTTTAAAATATTTTTCAACGAAAAATTCAGAAAATCTTCTTTAAATATGTATCTTAAATACTATAAAAAGTTTGAATAAGAATTCCATTTTTTATATCGAAAAAAAAAATTGTTGAAAATATGCTATTTTTTGCCGGTGTAAACCGATGTAACCCCTTAAGGCGAACAGATAACGATTTAAAAAATGAACAAGAAAAGAACACGAAATGTAATATTATATCTGGTTTTTGGTTTTGTCTCTAAAATATTGTATTAACGATTTGAATAAATAAATGAAAATGAAAAGAGTAAGAGAGAAAGAAATAGGGGGAAAGGGAGGAAGTGGAAGTTAAAAGGGGAGGAAAAGGGGGGGGGGAGTGGGGTAGAGAGTAATAATAATAAAGGCAAATTCCCCACACCCCATCTCTTAAAGTCTATTTCTCTCGTTGAGGAGGCGCCAACAATCTAAATTCGTCGCCGCCACGCCTCCGCGACTTTTCACGTGGCGTGCATCAGCCGTGAGCATGAGAGAGAAAGAGAGAAAGAGAAAGAAAGAAAGAGAGAGAAAGAGAGAGAGAGAGAGAGAGAGAGAGAGAAAACGTTTGCGTTGTTCTCGGCCATGGACCTGCGGGACACGGAAATTCCGCGTTAATTCCGTTTCATTATTTTTCAATTAAAATTAAAGTTATCTTAAGATACACACTACTCGTCTAACGTAAAATAAAAACAAAGTATTATTACAATAAACGTATCCGACAACATTTCGCGTATGCAATTAATTTTTATTCAGGAACGGTTTAGTCGAATGATTGATTTTTTAATAAAAAAAAAAACATAAGTATTTTTTATATAGAATGATATTTAAACAA
>JACGWG010000025.1:797417-808792 GCA_023678865.1 Polistes exclamans
AGAGAGAGAGAGAGAGAGAGAGAGAGAGAGAGAGAGAGAGAGAGAGACAGAGAGAGAGAGAGAGGGGGGGAGGGGGGGAAATAATGGTGTAGGTAAAAGTGCTAAGACAACAGGTGTTTTCTCTCTCGTGCAGTTAAAGCCTATCGAAGATATATCTCTCCCTTATTCGATTAAATCTATCCGAATAATTTGTTTTTCAAATGACAACATTTAAAAAGTAAGAAAATCCGATGCATTTTAAATCATATAAATAAACGGATAATGTTTGTAGTTGTTTCAAAGAAACAAAAAAAAAAAGGGCGTTTGCGACTATCGTGAGCTAATTTGTCGCGTTCCTCCTCGATGGAACACACAACGAAGAAGAGAGAGATAGATAGATAGATAGATAGACAGAGAGAGAGAGAGAGAGAAAGAGAGAGATAGATAGATAGGGAAAGAGAAAGAAAGAGTGAGAGAGAAAGACGATCGCGGTAAAAGATGGCGGCGTAAAACTCTCGCACGGCGGCGCCTCTTGCTCGCTACCACACGCGATCTTGTCTTTTACCTTTGAAAAATACGGCGATGATCCAACGACGAGGAGGAATACGAAGAAGAATCGATGCTAAAAGTCTTCCCAACGCGAACAACGTTAAAGGTGTTTCTTCTTTATGTTGCTTGGCGAGAGTTAACCAACTAATGTGGGTCCCAAGTTCCTTCGCGATGCGGAAGCTGCCACGACGCTCTTCTGCGTTCTATGTGTATGTATGTATATATATATATATATATATATGCACTTCTGTACCTGTGTGTGTAATTACATCTATATGTCCCTCAGTCTCTTCTTTCCTTCTATCTTTATTTCTCTTCTTCTTTTTCTCACACGATCAAAAAAACGTTCCATACAATTCTGTCACTCGCGATCACTCGCGTATTATTATCACTTTGGGAATACGCGAAAATCCATTGCAAGTATTATACTCGGTTAAGGGGGAGATAGGGAAAACGATAATACCAGAGTAGGGGAAAAAAAAGGTGCAGGAAAATGACGCGGAGACCGAGGTACCAATAAGACACAACGTTATTACGCGACAGTCGAGAAAGAACTGGGAGGCAGCGCGAGCTCGGCCCCCCCCCCTACCTCCCACTCTTCCGCGGTAGCCTTTCGCGCCGCGCCGGCAGCGCCACCCTCGGCGTTACCGCCAAATTCAAACTATTTTTAGACTTCGCCAGCAATGTTGCGTCGGACGACACACACAGGCACGTAACCGTACTTTCCTTGGCCCACCGCATACATATATATATATATTATATATATATATATGTATACCATTTTTTTAAATCTTTTTTCTTTCCTTTCATCTATTTTTATTAATTATTATTTAAACAAACAACACCAATTTTGATTATATTACAATTGCAAAGTTCATTGTTAATATTATCAAATAGAATATTATTATTATTATTATTAATCAGTTAAGTAAGTTTTAACACACTGCCAATGATAAAACAATATTCTCATTCATTATGCACAAATAATAACCGTACATCTTTTAAGATAACAATAAATGACGCATCGAGTAATCTCAATGGGGGGATTAAAAAATGCATACAACTTTATATACTTCGTCGGAAGTCCGTGGGTTGTGGTCCACCGCTTCAGGAAGCGGCCTTATCGGTGGCCCTTTGTTTTTTGCCAGCCGATTCATAGAAATCAACTAGTAATCAGAATATATATATATACATATACGTGTGTGTGTATATATATATATATATATAAATTACTGGCGTTAATGACACTGTACAGATTAATCTTATCACGTAGGGTAAAGATTGGAGAGAATACGAGATGCTACTCTCTCGTATGAGCTAGCACAGCGAGTTTTTCACAAGATCTTAATGAGACGTAACCCTTTTTTTCATTTTTATTTGTATTTTACTCTCTTTCTCTCTATTCTTCGTGGCAATAATTCATTTTCCCTTATTTCGAAACATTGAAAACTTATCTTCCCAGTTGTTAAAGTTGTTATACTTTAAACGAATACTTTCGCGTTCGCAATCGATAGCAATAAAACAACACGACGGTAAAGTAAGGTTTGTTTACTTTATTTACTCGTTACGAATAAAGTTCAATAAAAAAAGCAAGTGTTAAATAAGCTAATTAACTATCAAAGAGATTCGAAACGTCACGCTCGACTTGTATATCTCTGTTTCTTTCCCTCATTCTCTCGCTCTTTCTCATTCTCTCTCTCTTTCTCATTCTCTTTTTCTCTCACTCCCTCACTCGACCTTTCGCTTTGTTCCCGCGATCGAAAGTCAGAATAGAACTCCTTTGTCTTTCCGAGCTATGTACTCTTTGCTTGCATATACACACGTGTCTCTCTCTTTGTGGCCTAATTCGATCTAAAGCGGAATTTTCTTTCGTTTTTCTTTTTTCATTTTATCTTTTTTCCTTTTTTTTTTCCTCTTTTACACCTTCAATTCTTCTTATTTTTCCCTATCCCCCTATTCCCTTCCTTTACTTATCCCTATCCTCTTCTTCTTCTTGGTATTCTCACGCGTGATAGACGAATTTATTTCTTCCCTTCTCACCCCCTGTTTTTTTACCTTTTCGAAAGATGTAACGCCGCGAACGAGAGGATAAAGAAGTTAATAAAATAGAATGAAATAAATAATAATGAGAAAAAATTAGAAGGAAGGAAAGAAAGAAAGAAAAAAAGAATAAAAGAGAGAAAAAGAAAAAAAGAAAAAAAAGAAAAAAGGAAAAAAAAAAATATCGAACCAATTACGTGCACCTTTCCAAAAATAGCTAACAAGGTCGGCCGCCTTCCTCTTGTCGTCTTCGACCCTTCGCCATCGACCCTAAACTCACTCTTATCGATCCATACGAAGCAGTAGTTAAGAGATAGCACTGACATGAACCTGCCCTATGCATGTATATATATATATAAATTTGTGTGTGTGTGTGTGTGTGGAAACGCGTTATAAATATGTCCGTTTAATAGTAATTTATATCTAATTTAAAAAACTACGAAATAGTGAACGCTTCGATGGTCACTAAATGTGTCCCGCGAGACACCCCCTATGGGAGAAAAAAAAAAAGTCAATCAAAAGGGGAAAATCTCGAAACTTTTACACACGTTTCCGTGTTTATAAATAAAAATAAAAAAGAAACATAAAGGGGAAAAGAGCAAAGGAGAAGCTTGTTTTTATACATTGTGTTTACACGAACCCGACCACGTAAAAAGCCATACATAATTATGCGTATAGGTACATAGATGTGCATGCATGCACCTGCAATACGAGTATTAGGTGTACCAGGTGTCCAATTTTAATTGATTTATTTCGACAATATAACGCGTTTTTCTTCTTTTTTTTTTTCTTATAAATAAATAATACGGTTATATTTATATTAAAAAAAATAATGTTGCAATTTTGGTTTAAATTTATTGGAGAAAGCCTGGCCCTTACATTTTGTTCTGTATCGGTAGTGATTTTTGTCATACGCGTCACTGCATAGAAAGAGAAAAAGAGAGAGAGAAAGAGAGAGAGAAAGAGAGAGAGAGAGAATTCCCTCTAATCTTCTCTTTCTCTACCCCCGTTGCCCCCTTCACCCTTCCACCCTCCCTCTCTATCTCTATCTTTCTTTCGCGTCAAGTCAATTTGATCTATTTATAGCAGACCGTTCGATATGATGTACCGTCGTTATTTTTAGCCGCTTACCTAGCTCTCGACCCTTTTCCACCCCTTGCGGAATGGCACTTGGGTGAACGCGACAAAGGGGCCGAGGGGTGGGATACGAAAAATTTTTTTTCTCATTTTTTTCGTACGGTATATATATATATATATATATATGAACTTTCCTGAAAGAGAATGAGAGAGAAAGGATGCAGAAAGAAAGAGAGAGAAGAAGAAGAAAACTTGGTCGATAACTCGACGGATGCCCTTTTGTCTACCCTTTCTTTTTCATAGAAGAGAAGAGAAGAGAAGAGAAGAGAATATAATAGAATGGAAAGAGAAAAAAAAAGAAAGACCCAACCATAGAAATTATTTTTACGTCACAGCATCCATTATCCCCCTTCTCGCGTCCTCTCCTTATTTCTTTTTGAAGGAAGAAGAAGGAAAAAAAAAAAAGAAAAAAAAAAAGGTACTACACGCTCTAAAAATTCGCATGAATCCTCATTTGATTCGTATGCGATTCTCAGGAGGTCAAAATTATTGAATTTTATTCTTAATATAAAACGAGAATAACATTGAGACACACGAAAGGAGAATGAAATAAAAGAATTATTTTTCTTCATTTTTTTATATTCGTAATTTATAATAGGGAAAGAAAAAGAAGAAGAAGAAGAAGAAAAAAAAAAAAGACTAATGTTATACATCGAGAAACGATTAATTTCTACGTATGCGCAAATAGAAGCATTGAGAAACGTGATCTACGCCATTGGGTTAGAATAGTGTTGTTTAATTACGTATCGAAGCAATTAAATACAAGGATTAAATGACTCACGTTACCAAGTGTATTAGAATTCATGGTTAAACGTGACACAGTTAGCTTGATATGATTTTCTTTTCTCTCTTTTTTATTCTCTCTCTTCTGCTTATTATTATTAATATTATTATTATACTTCTATCTTTTATATAGATATATGTACATATATCTTATGGTTATCATATCACATGATCTCGTTCATTTCTCATTGTACTTTTTAGATTTATTTATTTCTTTCTTTTTTGTCGAAGTTATTATTATTATTATTATTATTATTTATTATATTCTCTTACGTTTATATACAATAAATATTAATAAACGTGATTCAAAGTTGATTTGAAATAATTGTAAATTGGCCTAATTCATTTGACTCGTACACTTGTTCTCCCTTATTTTATTATTTCATTAATCAAACGACGAACAGGCAGGCACAAAAGTTCATTTCGTTTTCTTAGAAAGAAAAAAAAAGAAATGGTACTTTTTTTTTTCCTTATTTTCTTTTTTACTTTTTTTTAAATAAGAAAAAAAAAAGGACAACTCGAGGGGTGGGACGAGAAGATGCCAAAGAAAATGGCGAATTACAGGGGGGAAAATATAAGGGAAATAAAAAAGAAATAGAAGTAAACGAGAGAAGAAAGGAAAAATTACATCGAGTTACCTCGGCATGAGGTCGACAAGTGTATGTGTATGATGTGCATATGTGTGTGTGTATACAGATACGCGCCCTTAACAAACGAAAGCCCGTTCCACTTTTACGAAATTCTATTCCACCACGTCTTTTCACCACCCTTCTGTAGAAAGAAAAAAAAAAAAAAAAAAAAACAAGATAACACATTTATGTTGCGTAAAGAAAAGGAAAGGAAGAAAAAAAAAGAAAAAAGAAAAAGAAGGAAAAATAAATAAACAAAGCGAAAAAAAAAAAAAAAATGTTCGCACGCGAAAAAAAGAAAAGGAAACAGACAGACAGACAGACGTACAAAGAAGAACGAAAAATCTCGTTTTTGAGATTGGATAATAAAAACGGAAATAGGCCGCGGAGTGGAGAAAAATTTAAGAAAACGTGAATTTTTTTCGTATCGAATTTTAACACACACACATAAATGAATTTCATTCAAGAAATTTTACTTCGCGTTGAATAAAGAGAGAAAGGAAGAAAATAATAAAAAAAAAAAATTCACTTGCGACGACTTTTCGTAGGCGTACTTCGAAGTGAACACTTTCTCACCCTCTCCCTTCCCCCCTTCACCCATCCACCACCCCATACCTCTCTCTCTCTCTCTCTCTCATCCAATCTTCGTCTTTCTTATTGGTCAGTACATAGGCGTGTTACACTCGTATTCGACGTGTATATATATTCTGATACGAAAATAGTGTGCGGCTCGTTCGAAAATACCGGGCGCTAAAAATACGGTCAAAAATAAACGCCCACACGTGTAAAAACACGCATTAATATTCGCCGCTTCTCCGCTCAAGATATCTCCATCTTCTTCTTCTTCTTCTTCTGCTTCTGCTTTTTTTTTTCTTTTTCTTTTTCATCTTCTTCATCTTCCTCATCTTTTTATTCTACTTCAACTTCCAACTTCCAACTTCTATTTCTTCCTCTTTCATCGTGTATGTGTATGTATGTATGTATGTATTCGGTAGAATTCGAAAAAGAGGAATAAGAAAAGAAGAATATAAGACAGATAAAAAGAAGAATAATAATCATGGGAAGACCCTTAACTTTCATTTTGCCGAGAATCGATAGATATAAACGTTTTAGAGAGAGATAGAGAAAACAAATTCTTGAAATAATTTTCATTTTTATTTCACATTTATTTTATTTCATATTTTTTAATTATTTATTTATAATAGGCATAAACTTTTTATATAGATATTCTCATCTCGGTTTCTAAAAGCATGGAACAAATTTAATCGATTTATCCTATCCCTTTCTCTCTCTCTCTCTTTCAATCAAAATTTATTTACAGAATTGACTACGATATATATATATATATATATATACATGTTTAATACATATACAAACTGTGCCCCTTTCAGTGTGAAATTTAGGTCGATATAGGGGTTACTATGTTCTCTCTATATAGATATACATTTACGTGCTTTGACAAATTCTTTTCCATGGGTTTGTCAGACATTGAAGGGGGAAAAAAACATCGATCCTATCGATCGATCGATATAAGTCTTGAAATAATCCGCGTGTAAAATTAATACAGGTAAAAAAAGATTCTTCCCTCACGTACACACCTATCCTCAAGCTCAATATATACACACACATGTATATATATATATATATATATATATATATATATATATAATAAAAAAAAAAAAAAGAGATTAATAAAATTCATCTCCGACGAGGGACACGAAACTTATTACTCATATATACATACACACACACACAGCAGCAGCAGGCAAACACACGAAAGTGAGAAAGAAATGATACTGAAAAGATCCCAGTGGCAGGTCGAGACACCTGCAACAGGGTATCCCTCGGAACCCTCCACCTTTTTTTTGGTCGTCCCCTAACAAACATAATGCAACGACTTGCGTGAAAAAAAAAAGAAAAAAAAATAGGAGAAAGACAGGAAGAAATGTAATGGACCTAAACGTTGACGACAGCTTCTTCTTCTTCTTCTTCTTCTTCTTTTTCTTGTTCGTGTGAAACGATCATCACCAAGAATGATCCCATCCTATCCACCAAACGTGTTAATAATACCAATTTCTTATGAGAAGAAGTTGGATCAAAAATAATAAAAATAACTAACTCTTTTTCTAAAATACTAAAAGAAACGGTAAAAAAACGAGAATGAAGATAAAAAAAAAACAATTGAAAAATTTAAACAGGTAGCGTGGAAAGTAAGTAGATGACAACACAGTCACGTAGGAGAGGGTTGCTTGTCACGAGGGTGTGTTTTGTGTGTATTGTTACTTCAAAGTGGAAGGGGGGGGGGGAATCGGGAATAAAAAAAAAGAAAGAAAGAAAGAAAGAGAATGGTAGTGGTCGTCTATTTATAGCACGGCAAAGTTTTTCGTGGGAGGAATCGAGTGGGACGAGGAAGAGAAAACGGTGTGCTGTTGGTAGAAGTAGAAGAAGAAGAAGAAGAAGAAGAAGAAGAACAGAGAGAAAGAGAGAGAAGAGGGAAAGCCTGGGTCGAAGCGGGGAAGAGAGGGAAAAGGATGGGGGGTGGGAGGATGGGGGGGGAAGTTCCTATAAATAGGAGACGGCACTCGACTCCACCGGGGGTGACCTTTGAGCGCTTACTAACACGTCGAGACTCTTGCACGGTGCACGCTATTAGGCTAGGTTATTGGTTCTCGCCCTCTTCATTGCTCCCCCCCGAACCTCCCCCTCCCGTGACCAACACACTCCTCATCCTCATCCTCATCCTCTTCCACTGCACTCCCAACGAACAACTTCTCCTCCCCATTTACTCGGGCGCCACCACCGTCCTCCCAGTTTGAATCTGGGTCATGTTTACTGCTCGCATCACCTTCTCCCTTTTGCTTGTTCCTGTATGTATGTATGTATGTATATATATATATATATTTTATCTATGTATATCTCTCTGTATCTTTATTTATGTATATCTATCTCTGTGTATCTCTCTCTCTCTGTTTCTGTCTGTTTCTGTTTCTCTTTCTCTCTTTTTGTTCCTTCTTTCCTATCCTCCCCATGGGATAACGACGACTATCAAAACTCCAGAGAAATAACATTTTCATCATAATATTATCCCGAATTTTAGATTACCCCTCGCTCGCTCTCATAACGAAACCCTCCACCCACCCCCACACCGACAAAATTATTCGCTGCTCGTCCGACGAAATCGAACGGATTATTATTATTATTATTATTATTATTATTATTATTATTATTATTTTGAGAAAAAGCAAAAATGATTATCATGTCGCGTAATCACCTTTCATTTCCACCGTTTTACGTTTATACTTCGAAATCGTTTCTTCCTATGGAAAAATGATTATGAATTCGAATTTAATAACAAGGCACATTGATGAGAGAGAGAGAGAGAGAGAGAGAGAAAAAAAAAATATCTATTTATATTATATTTATATTTAAAAAAACATTTGTTTTTTTTTTTTTTCGATATTTATATAATATTTCATTTTTTTTCAACGAAAAACACAAAAGTGTTACACATACGTGAGCGTATTATATTTCATATGAAAAATATGTTCGGGGGTGGAGCGGAGGGTTGTAAGGGGGAAGACGAGTAAACAATGGCAGAACGTCCGTCCGTCCGACCGTCCGTCCATCCGTTCTTCTTCGGTGCAAACGAAAACGAACGAGCGTAACAACGTGGCTGCTGCTGGCTACGACAGAAATAGAAGCGTTTGCGATCGATCGATGTGTGTGCCTTTTATTTTTCAAGCGGCGGAGTACCTTCGACGACGACGACGACGACGACGACGACAACAGTGGCAAGCAGCAAACTTTTCGTGTACCTTGTTCCTAAGCGCACACACACACACACACACACACAGAGATACACAGAGATACACAGAGAGATACACAGAGATGCACCATACACATAGAATTTGATTCGAATATGTACATATATTAGAAATTAAAACAAAACAAAACAAAATAATACAAAACGAAAAACAATGAGAAATTAAATCGTAATTTATTCAACGATCTTACAATAAAAAAAAGGGAGACGGAATATAAATATAAGGATAAAAATAATAAATGCGAAATGATTTGTTACTCGGTTAGCCCCCTTGTCCTCCCAACGATGCACAAAGGGATGATACGTGTGTTAAGATAACACTACTATCTATTTATCTACCTACCTACCTACCTACCAACCTACCTACCTACCTACTACTATTACAACCATTTTTATCTACCCACACGTACCCATATACATATATATATATATATATATATATATACTTTAATGTGTATAAAACGTCGAGAGCTCGAGCGCGTAACGAAATTAGCGCAGGTACAATGCGAAGAGCCGCCTTCGCTCGAGAAAATAGAATTGGCTGGTTACCAAAGCCAGGTCCTGAATAGATTTCAGCTATATGGACGAACCTTTCCTCCCTACCCCCTACCCCCTCTCACCACACCCCACACCTTCTTTTCTCAACTCATCCTTCCCCTACCTACCATATCTAAACACCCACCCCCGCCTACTAGAAACACTTCTTTACTGTTCCTGCATACCCCCCTCGTCATCACGGTTGGCCTTTATGTGACGTAACACTCGTCAACTTGTCACAACCATGCTCTGCCGTGTTACTGTTGCTGCTGTTACCTATTGCTAATGCTAATGTTAATGTTACTGTTTCTGTTATTTTACTATACCTGTCTTTTTGTCATTTCGAATTAAATGAGATTCGTTTGTATGCTTGTTGTGTTTGCTAATTCTCATATTAAAAACGATTATTTTATTTGAAATACCACCTTTTTTCATTCGCTCACAATCTTTCTTAAAATCTAGTTAAGGTGTACAATATTTTCGTTCTATTCGGAAAAATAAATATTGTTAATAATTAATTATCATTAATGTAAGGAACAAATATAATACAAAAATAATATTAAGAAGGATTTGTGTTTAACGAAAAATGAGAGTTGACACGTTGATGATTCAATTTGACGATTTGAAAAGGGTTGTTAACAACGTACGTTTATATTCGTTATATATTCAGTTTTATTTTCTATCGAGAGGTTTTCTTTCTTTCTTTACTTTTTTTTTTTTTATAATACCTATATATATTTGACAATTTGAAAAAAGATCAATTAAAAAAATAAAACAAGAATCTCGGTATTATAACGTAGAAAAAGAATTTAAACGATTTTTATTCGTTACACAATGATTGATTTAATCAACACGATCGAACAATTTGTATTACTTTTGCAAATCTCTTTAACTTCTATTACATATATGTTTATTGTAATACGTATATATATATATATTTATCCCCCACCTTTTTCAACCCTCCTCCTCCTCCTCCTCCTCCTCCTCCTCCTCCTCCTCCTCCTCCTCTTCCTCTTCCTCCAGTGCGCTTACCCTTCACATTATCGATTAAACGCTCGACACGATTTAAACGCTCGAGTGACATTCTTAACCGGTCCTCCCCCTTCCACCCTTCACCCTATCCCTTCACCTTCATCCTTTTCTCCCTTTTTTTTCTTTTTCTTTTTCTTACACATCGTCTACTGGTATTTCTGAAGAAGAAAGAGAAGAGTATGAGAAAGAAAGGGAGAGAAAGGGAGGAAAAGAGAGAGAGAGAGAGAGAAAGAGAGAGAGAGAGAGAGAGAGAGAGAGAGGAAGACAAAGAACCAAGAAAGATCGTTAGAGAATATATCGAAGACGAACATTGCCCGTTAGCCTGCTTATCGTCGGTGGAACGGTAAAAATAAATGCGCTTCGACGAAAATAAAGCATGCCAGCCTATTTTGTGTGCAACATTGTATATATACTTACACCCGCATAAGTATACATTTCCATATATATATATATATATATATAAGGTACATTTCTTGTGTATAAGATAAATCACATATATATAATAAAATTATTTATTTAGAAAAAGTAAACAAGCATTTATTTTGTTCTCTATGTTAAAAATATATTCATTAAAAAAATTCGATTAAAAAAAGTAATATATAATATATAGTTATTATTCTTAAATATATATGTATATAGATAAGTATGTAATTATTTTAATATGTTATACATAGATAACAGAAACATTTATTTTCTTTTCCCACGTGTAAAAAATATCCATCAGAAATTCTATTAAAAAAAAAATAGAAATATAATATATAGTTTATTTAGTGTTTCTCTCGTCCAAAAATTACAATTTTTAATGATAAAATTTCACAGGGAAATTGGACATGAAAGAAGTAGAACTAAGTTTGATTTAGTTGGAC
>JACGWG010000025.1:821852-837992 GCA_023678865.1 Polistes exclamans
ATTAAAAAAACATCCCTAAGAATTAAATAATATTAGGAAAATTAAAAATAATAATATTAGGAAAATTTTGGATAAGAACAAAAATTTATTATATTTATATATTATCTTTATCTTTTAATATTTATTCCCAGAGTGATGTAATATACAATGGCTAATTCCCATCAATATTTAAATAAACAAATATTCAAATAAATAATGAATCAAAATAAAATGAACGAATATAGAGAAAATATACTTGAACAACTTAGCTATGATTCGCCGATGCGAAACAGCAGGAAACGTGTCCGACGTTTGAAATATCCCCTAACCCCCGTCGTCGCATAGATTTTCATAATCCAACCGTGTAAAGAGAAAGAAAGAGAGGAACAACACGAATATATATATATATATATGTATGTGTGTGCATATTAAGATAGTGAGAAAGAGAAAGAAAGAGGATTGATAGAACAAGCAAGCAAGCAAGCGCAGCAAACGCCGAGCAGCAATGATACACGTATACGTTTACACACTCCTACACACATACACATACACATGCATAATGCCAAGCATAACCAAGTGGTTTATTTATAACGTCGCGGAAATACACTCGGTGCCTTTATTGTAAAAACGTTGTGTAACGGCTCGTTGTGTAACATAATCAATGATACTCTCCATCCTGAAACGTCTCTTCTACACAAACTTACGTATTAGGTATACGTGTGTATGTTATATTACCTATCTACGTATTATGCATGTAAATATTATATATATATATATACAATGCAGCCGATAGTAAAGATTTCTCTTTTAAATCTTATAAAGATATTAAAAATAATCGGAAAAAACAATGAGAATCATATCTTCTGACGTTTGTCATCTCGAAGAGAAAAACAAAAAAAGGAAATAAATAAATAAAAAATGAAATATAAAATCGATATGATATAATCGAGCAAGTTAATAAATCGAGATGATATTCAAACGTCGATTGTTTCGATAAATCGATCTCGATCAAGATTATTCTCGATGAAACAAAAAAAAAGAAGAAAAAAAAACATGGCTACCTTTTTAAGAAAAAGTTGTGTCAATTTGAATAAATTTGTCGATAAAATACTTAACGTTAGAAACAAGAAATATTTTGCGTTACGTTCCAACGCGTTGACTCGTGTTAATCGTGAAAATGATAGAAAGAGGATGTTTCGTATCTCTATGGGTGTCCTCGCAGGTGCAGCCACCACCTGTGGATCAGTTTTGTATTTCCTCGACAGGTCGGTCAAGGCCGACATCACGCAAGCAATGCCACCGAGTTATCCCTGGAAGTTTGACGGAATTTTCACGTCTTTGGATCATGCTGCTGTTAGAAGAGGTTGGCAAGTTTATAAAACAATTTGCGGTACTTGTCATAGTCTCGAATACGTCAGATTTATGGATTTGGTCAACGTGTCACACACGAGGGATGAAGTAGCAGCTATTGCAGCAGATTACGAGGTTTTCACATTATGTCATACAATTGTTTTCTTTGTATCTCTCTTCATTTTATTAACAAACAACACTTACATATGTTATATTCTTTTTCTGAGGCTCATCAAATATTTCAATTTTTCTGTTTTAAAGATAGTAGACGGACCGGACGAGGAAGGAAATTATTACAAAAGACCAGGAAAATTATCGGATCGTATACCACCACCATTTCCCAACGAGGAAGCAGCAAAGTTTGCCAATAACGGATCTTATCCACCTGATCTGACTTATATTGTATTGGCTAGAAAAAATGGACGTAATTATATATTTTCTTTGCTCACCGGTTTTATGGATCCACCCGCAGGTTTGACGATATCGGACACGCAACAATTCAATCCTTATTTTCCTGGATCAGCGATTGCTATGACACAGGTATGGTATGAATATGGGAAAGTAAAAGGGGGAAGGGTGGAAGAATATTTATTTTTGGATAAGAACAATGATTCTAATCGTTCATATATTATATTGTTTTTCGATCCTTTTTCTTTTTGTCGATCGATTATAAGAAAAACCTTGTTTTTATTCTAACAGTTACTTCAAGACGGCGTAATAGATTACGATGACGGCACACCATCGACCAAAGCGCAAATGTCAAAGGACGTTGTGGAATTTCTTTCCTGGACATGTTCGCAAGAACACGACACGAGAAAATTGATGACCATCAAAGCGATTGGTATTAGTATCATTCTTATGATCTCAGTATTACACATGAAAAAAAGTATATGGACTAACGTAATAAATCAACGGATTTTTAATATATCACGAGATAAATGCGAATAGGATAGAATAGGATTTTAATTAATAAGAAAAAAAAAAAAAAAACAAAACAAAAAGAAAACCCTTTAATATACTTTAGATTTCCTTTTCTTCTTCTTCTTCTTATTCTTCTTCTTCTTCTTCTTCTTTCGTTTTAATTTAAATGAAACATCTCGAACACGATTGAAAATATCTTTGTAACGTAAATAATGTTTCATTTAATTATAAATAATATCCAACTAACTGTACAAAAATGTATCATATGTAATTATCGTATTTGTATAATCTATCGAATAAAATTTGGAAAAAAGATTATTAATTATAATAAAGAGAAAAATAAAAAGGAAAGAAAAAAAAGAAAGGGAAATATCTCGTTTGACGTTTCCCATTGACGCGTTTACCATTGACTTATTTTTCTTAATCATAGATTATTCGTTTCTAAAGAGAGAAAAAAGAAAAACTTTAATACACCTCGTTCCCCTTTTCGTTTAATCACTTTCAAGTAGACTCTTCTTATCGAACGTATTATCTTCTTCTATTACGTGTCGACCCTCTTCTTCTTCTTCTTCTTCTTCTTCTTCCTTTAAACGTATTCCGTGTCCCCCCAGTTGACAACGCGTTTCGTTTAAACAGATCACGCGAATAAGTAACAAGTTTTCAAACTGAATTCTTACATTTCTTTTCTTTTTTCCATTTTTCTATTCCTTTTCTTTTTCTGCAACACACAACCGCGTAGTTGGAAAGAAAAATCGTATTTCGTTTCATCGGACTGGAGAGGATGGAAACGTGAAAAAGAAAAAAGTTCGAATGGGAATAAATTCAATCGATCGGTCTACTTTATTCTATTTTTTGTTTGTTTGTTTCTTACTATTACTTCTTCTTCTTCTTCTTCGAACAATTTTTGTTCTCGTTTCAAACATGATCTATCTATTAATCAATCCTGTCCCCCTCCCATGACTACCACCATCACTTCTGCCCCTCTTATCACCTTCCCTCTTTCTCTCTCTCTCTCTCGTTCTCTTTCTTTCTGTTAGAAATCTAAACGCGTGTCGTCGATAATCGTTTCGCAATGCGGCCTTGACGTTGCCGAGTATACTCCTCGATCGGACCGGTTAAATATAGAAAGCTCGAGTAGGCAACAAACATTAACGACGTTTCTTACGAGTCGTTAACTCTGCAGCTACGATCGGATGCTTCGTGGTGAATTTCTATTTCGGTTAGAGTCTCCCTATATATCTTTCCCTTTCTCTTCTCTCCTCTTCTCTCTACACACACACACACACTCTCTCTCTCTCTTTCTCTCTCACTGTTACTTTTAAATAGAACCACCCACGTGTGAAGCGTCATTTTTCCGTCACATTCCTTAATGCCAAGTTTAGTATACGTCAAACTCTATCGATAATAATTAAACCACCACCCCAGTCCACCCCACCTCACCTAGAATTAGTTTTGGAAGTTTGGCAGCTTGTCGATGTAGATATAGCAACAAGTGTGGTGTGTTCAATGTTAAATAGAAAGAGATAGAGATAGATAGATGGATGGATGGATGGATAGATGGATGGATGGATGAATAGAATGAGAAAACAGAGAGTAAGTGTGTGTATATGTGGTGTATGTATGTCTAAATGGTAAGTGTAACTGTAAATGTAAGTTGTTTAAGTGTGTTAGGGTAAATCGAAAATATACGGAACGATGAATGAAACTCCTGACTGACGTCGGACTATTTGGCGCGCCAAAACGACACCAAACACAACACGCGAACGAATAAAACGTCGTTTAAACGTCAACGTACTACTTGCTGCTTCTGTTGTTGCTTCTGTTGCTATTGCTATTGCTGCACACTGCATCGTCAAAAACACGTTTGGTATTCGACTGATTGAAAGATCCGATGCTACTACAACCACCACCAACTAAAACGTCGAGGACATGATGAATAATGAATGATCAACGTATATGTTTAACTTTATTATAGAAAAATACAATCGAAATAATACGTTTGGTTGGTTATTTAATTATTTCCTGACGTTTCTACGAAATTTTACTTCAAGTTTATATTATTTTTTCTCTTTTTTAATGAAATAATTTCAATATAATAATAATAATAATAATAATAATTATATATATATATGTATATTATTATAATATAAATTAATTCGAACAAACAAGCAAAAAAAACAATAAAACGTAGAATTATTCTTTCGCGAATGATATTTCAAACATTAATTATTCCACACACACAAAAAAAAAAACATTTGAATTATATACATGCTGAAATGTTAAAATTTAAACTACCCCCCCCCCCCAAAACAAAGAAACAAACCAACGCGTTAACTTCTTAATTGCCAATTTAATAATTATTCATTGAATAATATTACGAATAGAAAGAAAAGAGAGGGGAGAAAAAGGATCGTGTCCAATAAGTAGGATGAGTTTGTTGAATGAATTTCGGATTTTGCTTATTGACGTCATTAAATGGTTCCACCACTACCAACCCACCCTCGACACCCCCCACCCTCCCTCCCCCCCGAATCGTTATCTAACTAAAACGCTTGTTTTTTCAATCGCACGAAGAAGGAGAAGGAAACAAGAAAAACAAGAAGAAGAAGAATAAGAAGGAGGAGGAGAAATGATGAGGGGGTGGGGGAACGGGGGGGGGGGGGGGAGTTTAGACCGCGACCGACACCGTTGCCAGACGCATCCGCATCCGAAAGGTTACGTCCGAATCTCGAAATAGAGGAACCCTCGGCAAAAATAGTTTCCCCCTTTCCCTCCTGACCCCCCTATCGCCCTCTTCCCCCTTACCCCTTTACCCCCTTACCAACGTCTTCGATATATCGTCATCGCGAAATAGACCTCGAGCCGGGACCGGAAGACAGGGTGATGAAAACAACTAAAACTATCTCATCCTTCTTATGTACACACACACACATATATATATATATATATATATATATATATATATTATACATGTTATATAGAAATGTACGTGTACGATATGATATGATAACGTATAGGAAAAAGATGATGACAGTGATCGAATAAGTTTGTTAATAATTAGTTAGAATGATCGGCAAATAGGATGATATTTTAACGTTAAATTTGCATTTTTTTTTTTCTTTTTGTATATTTGATTTAAAACCCTTGGTTTTTTTATTCCCACCCCATTTTAAATCCGTAAATTATATAAATAAACGATAATACGATTGATTTCTTCTTACGTATAATCTTCAAAATATAAGATTAGATTAATTGATACGACAAGGAGATTTTATAAATGTAATATTATTATTATCTGTAGGAAGTATAAACGCGAATGAAAAATTCGTTAGAAATAGTTCAAAGAAAAATAGAAAAGAAAGAAAAGGAAAATACGACGATGACTTTGAGCTGTCGTCGGTAAGGATTGGTCGAATGCCGACACGGGAAATGATTTAGAAATAGAAAATAATGAATAGATTAATAGACAAAAAGGTTAAAGCAAGAGAGAGAGAGAGAGAGAGAGTGAGAGAGAGAAATAAACGAAAACGAAAACGAGAACGAGAACGAGAACGAAATGTAAAAGGTTCGCTATTATAAAATACATTCTGGCGCGTTTTGACTGAGAATTCCACCAAGTTTCCAGATGCGGAGGTGTCGGACCGATAAATAAGCGAATCCCGGCTAGAAGAGGAAACGTAAGAGCGAGAGGGTGAAATTTGCATTTCCCAAATATCCCTGGCAATCATTGGTATGCAATAGCCTCGTTTATTTGGCGCGAATCTCATAAACGATTTCTCCCTAACATTCCGAACGGTTAAACTTTCGTTCAATCTCTATCCTCTCTTTATTTCTATTTATCTCTTACACTTTCCACGCAACCACCCACCACCTCCCCTTTTCCTATCATCTCGATTCTTTTTTTAGACGGATCTATCATTGACACAATCAAGAAATTCATTAATAAACTACCGAAAAGACACAAATTTTACATCAACGACACAAAATGTGATAGGAATAAAAATAATTCAAATAAATAAATAAAATAGAAACGCGAAAATTGTTTAGACCAACGATTTAGGAAGAAAAATAAATAAAAATATGAAGAAGAATAAGAAAATAAGGAGAATTATTTTTTTATATACGATTTTATAATAATAAAAAACAAAACTTCTCTGATTCGTTTACTCGAACGAATTTTTTACTCGGCACGAGCCGCCACTCGTAACAACTTGGCACGACACTTTCGATTAATAATACTCGTAAACGTCTCTTTCTGTCTTTATCATTATCTTTCTCCCTCTCTTTTTGTCCTTCTCTCTCTCTCTCTTTCTCTCTCTCTCCTTCTTTCTCCCTCTTTCTCTCGTGCGTAACGTCGGTAGCTCATTGTCAGACAAACGATTTATGCGTTGCAATATCTGTATCTGTATATGTATATATATATACATCTATACATCAAGAATAAAACGTATAATTTGATTACATTTATATATTTATCTTTAAATTTAACTTGAAAATAACTCTGACTCTTTCTCTCTCTAGACACATAACAATTAAATAAATAAATAAACGAAAATAAAATAAAAGAAGAAGAAGAAGAAATGTATTAATTAAATTCGTACGATTATACCGTAATTAATAATAATTTATCAGCGTAATATGTGAAATATATTAAATTAATCAAATTATATTAAAAGATTTTTCTTTTTAACTTCTCGTAATAATATTTTATATCATTGTTCTGATTAAGAAACAAAAATTACAAAAAAAAAAAAAAAAAAAAAAAAAACGACATGTAATAATAATAATAATTATAATATTAAAGATAATTACGTTTGTGCACACATATCGCGCATTATTGAAATAATATTATTCAATATTAATATTATATATTGGAAATAGGAGAGATATACGAGTGATATTTATTAATATTATTTTTCCAATTGATCAATTTGATTTTTTCCTCGATGATACCTTCTCGATCTATTTCCATGTAACTTGTTATACGTGACAATTCTTTTTTTTCTAAACTAACGCAAAGGATAATCAAGAAGAAGTCGTGCGTTTCTTAAGGACACGATAAAATCATTTAACTTCAAGTTGTTAGCTAATTAACGTCACTCCTGAGAGAGAAAGAGAGAGAGAGAGAATAGAAGGACGTTATCGATCCTGTTAGCATTCACATATTATTCTTTTTCCTTTTCTTTTTTTTCCAATAAACTTAAACAACACCGATGTTAAAGGCCAGAGAAAATATTTATGTATATGTGCATAATGAATCGGCAAGATATTTCGGTGAGTTTACCTTTTCAGTTGAAATCGGTGCTAGATGCAAAAGGACAGCTTGAACGATGATGATGATGATGATGATGATGATGATGATGGCACCGTCAATCTGATCGATTTGTCCGAGAAAAATATCCTATCCCTTATTTCGCTGAAATTTAAAACGTAAAGAGACAATGTTTAATATATTTATAACCAAATATACGAGATTCAAGTTTTAATATTATTTAATTATTGTAATTAGTATATAATTATATATAGAATATATAGGTAATAATTATTATAAAAATATCGTGCGAATGATAATAAACATTTTAATCGCATTATTTGTTATCTTATTGTTAAATATTTTTTACGACAGCTACAAAAACGTATGAAATATCTGTAGGTATATATATATATATATATATATATGTATGTATATGAATGTGTATTTGTATGTATGCGTATAAAATGAAAGAAAAGAAATACAAATCTTTTCTTTTCGAGCCAAATATGTTGGCATTGGGAAGCTGCTTGTTCCTGGACCATTTCGAAGGATGTTGCATCGTTACTTATGTTAGACATTTTCCCCTTACCGTTTTACCTCCTATAAAATGCATTTCAGTTTATGTTTGGCACGACAAGAAAAGAGGAAGTTTCTTCTTCTTCTTCTTCTTCTTCTTCTTCTTCTCTTATTTTTGTCGTTTGAGTATATTTACGTTCGTATATCGGCCAAGACGTCCAACCAGTTGCAGAAACGAGTACAACAATGAGAAAATAAATATTTATTTTCTATTAATAATACATCTATATTATATAAACAAAATCTATCGTATATATTTAGATTAGAAAATTGATCAATGAATTTACAATGTTACAACCCAAATGTATTGTTCATTTATGTTAAATACAATTTTAATCGCAACGTCTTTTCTTTTCCTATTTTAAAATAAAAAAAATGTAACGAGAGTTTTATTTATTTGATTAATTATCGAATATCAGTGATAGAAAACAAAACAAAACAAAACAAAAGAAAAATAAAATAAATAATTATGAAAGAAACTCATCGTCAACCAAGAATCGAATGAGATTGAATCGATCGTTCTGAAATCTTTCGCTAAATAAATCAGAATAAAATTGATAAATGGTGTGGAAAGTGTTTCGACAATGCGCACGCGCCTATATGTACGTATATATATATGTGTGTATGTATGTATGTATGCATGTCTTTGCTCTATAATCGTCGGGATATTCCTAGCCTATTTATGCACGACGACGACGAAGACGAATAAAACTCATTCGTGCACGAGAAACCAACCCCTTAAGTTCTCGTTCTTCGTGTAAATTCGAAATATCTATTTGCCAAGAGAATTTATGAAGAGGAAACATATGGAAAACGAATATTATAATAGCATAGTGACGAATAAAAGTATTGGCACGTACTAAAACTTTCTTCTAACATCATACGAATAAATTTGTTCAAACTATTATTCTATATGTAACATCGTTCTTTATTTTCTTTCTTTTCTTTTCTTTTTTTTCGGTTAAATATGTAATAGGTATTTCTTCCGGTCTAAAATTGAAGTATGTTGTTAGTCATGATAATTAAATATACGTACGTGCAGTTTAAAATAAAATACAAAACAAATAATAGTTTTAAATACGTAACACTGTATACACGTATGAGTAAAAACTAGTTTTAATCGTTTTTTTTTTTTTTACTATAAGTACACGCTCATTTAATTACCCATTCCCTTAAAATATGTGCCTTAACTTCAGACTCTCGAGTGTGATCAATTTTACACGCAACAAAATTATATATTTATAAAATCTTACATATGTTTTTTACTCTCTTTTATATTCACGTAGAAGAATACGTTATAAGAATATTTATATTCACTGTTAAATAATGTTTGTTTCTTTTTCTTCTTCTTCTTCTTTTTTTCTGCCACTGCATCTACGTACATATTTACGTAAATTAAAGTAAAAAAGCAAAAAAAAAAAAAAATAGAAGGAATTACATACAAAATCATATCTATTTTACATATTTATACTGAAGTATTTTTTTTTGTTATACAAGATAACGTATTTCATTTGCCAATACTTTAATTCGCTACAGTGTATCTACATAATACTATTTACGTAAATCAATTAATTACTCCCTGGTTTTTTCTTATTCTTTTTGTTTTCTTATTTGCCTTTATTTTTTTCCCTTTTTCTTTTTTGTTGTCTTTTCTTTTCTTTTTTTTTTTAAAGTTAAAACGTGCGACAAGAAATTGAGAAGATCTATTCTAATCTATTCGCGATACGGGTATTTCCAGTTTCGATCGACAAGAATAGCGAGCTTGTAAATGTTGCTGCTAGGTAGTATTATAACGCTTATGTTAGCATGACCTGGCCGCGATAAATGAATTATCGATGGGCATGCGGAGTGTACTTATTTACGGACTGTATCACCTGAACGTAGATCAACGATTTGCGTTTAATCATTTGATTTCGATGATTCATTTCGTTTCATTGTCTTTTTTATCCAAGGATAAGTGTACGTACATATACACACACACACACAAATATATATTAATAAAACGTTATGTCAAGCTCGAAGAAAAATAATTACGTTTTCTATGAAATTCTATCTATATAAGATACACGTATACTATACAGATATGCAATAAGTGAATTAATTGTGGTGGTAATGAGTGTGTGCAGTGGATCTGATTATTACTGTTATTTTATTTTTCTTTTCCTTTTTCTTCTTCTTCTTCTTCTTATTATTTTCTTTTTTCTTTTTTATTATTTCATTTTTCTTCGTGTTGTCATCCGTCATGTCCTCGACATTGTTTTCATATCGTAGTATGTTTATACATATGTACGATATACGGAAACTACGGTTTATGTTTACACACTGCACAACATTCCTATCAATCGTGACGTAATCTTCGCGTTTTATTTTTACCTTAAATACTATTCCTAACGAAATGCGTAATTACTTACGTATCTCGTAAAACCGACATGGTCAGTATCGTTATTACCACACGATTATGATTATTATTTTTACTATTACTACTACTATTCCTATTATTATTATTATTATCATCATTAAGACTATTATGACATTCTCGGTATATATTATATATTCTTCTTTGTTTATTGAACATATTTATATAATACAAACGATAACCAATTCTACAATATTATAACAACAACAACAACAACAGAAAATATTTATTACGAATCTGATATCATTAAATCTCTATATGTATATATAAATATATCTTTAAATCAATTGAGATAAACGCGAATTCGATTAATTACGTGTTGCAACGAGAAGGCGCTAATTTTCAAAAATATCCAAACACGAATCATTCGAACGTGTACGAATGATGTGATTGTGATCCTTTTCTTCGACCAGAGAAATGAAGCAAAGAAGAGTTCGATGCCCACACTGAAGTTTTAAAAAAAAACAGAAGCGGAAAGGTAAAGAGAGAGAGAGAGAGAGAGAAAGGTAAAATAAAAAGATAAGAAGAAAGACACAACAGTTGGCTGTCAAAATATAACCACGTTCTCTCCATCGAAACTCACCTTACATTGCAAGCTGCCACACCTTCTCGAGTGTCGAAAACACTCGCTCAGTTCTTTCGATCTCTCTCAATCTCCATCTCTTTCTCCATTTATAAATATTTATTTTCTAACTTTATATTTATGTATATATATATATAGAAATATATATATATATATATATATATATATATATATACATATACATATATATGTATGTATAGATATTTTCCTCTCGAATCGTACTGTTGTCGTTACAGAAAATTCGACCGTTGCAAGTCACAGATCACGAAAAAACAAAGCACCGGATGTTACTTGGATATCTCATGCAGAGAGTAAGTGAAAGAGAGAAAGAGAGAGAGAGAGAAAGAGAGAGAAAGATAGACGCGCTTCGCGAGACGTGCATCATTCCCTGCACACACGCGTGCGCGCGCGCGCGCGCACATGCATCGGGTTAAGAAATGGAGGAGGGGTGAAAGTGTACATAAAAACAATGATTCAATCATAATGGTCACGTCCTCCTAAGAACATGATGGAAATTGTTCTTTCTTACCTTGCACACGATGTTCTTGTTATCAGCGAATACAAAACAACGGACGATCATGATTATTGCATCTTTAACTGTTTTCTATCATGTGATTGTCTTCTATTGATATTTCTTTCCCCGAGCACGATTATTACGTATGTCGTGTTTACGAGCGCGAAAAGTGATGCAGAAACCCGCGAAGTAAACGATGAAAGAACGATGACGATGATTCGTAACGTCAACCGAAAGTATCACCAATGTTACTTTGTGTCGTAAAAAGAGAAAATGCCATCTATTGGTCGAACAGTGATTTGCTTCTGCCAAATCGTATGGTATGCACTTTGTCGGCCAATTAGAAAAGAGCTCACATTTACGCGCATTTATTTGAATTTTCTAATTATGCATTATCGCATAACTCGTGTCACGTTCGTGTATATGTTCATTTTGAATTGTTTTTAATAAGTTTACTTTTGAAAAAATGTGATTTTACTAATTATATATGTTTAACGATCGATAAATATTATTCTAAACGAAACATTGTCGATTTCTTCCTTATCGTTAGATTTAAAACAAATGGCGTCGCTAGTTACAAATGCATACACGAATTTTGCCTATGGCATGTGATGTATATGCATTTTGAATTGATCATAGTGTCGTCATCTTACAACTACTAGCTCGACTTTAAACATACGTACTATTTCTCTTCGTATTCAGTAGAATTGTGACTTTTGTAAATTTATCTGACTGTTATGACGAGAGGTTATGATAGATAAAAATATATAACAGATTCTATCAAGAATTTTGTTTACACGGGAATACCCCACTAAGGAAAAAGTATGGTCAGTTTTTAAGGACGATACTTTAGATTGTGTTCCTTTTGCTTTATTATTCTTTCCTTTTTTGTTCTAGCACGTGAGTAATGTATTTTACATTTTTTTTCTTTTTACTCTACAGCTTATAATTTTTCTGCAAAATAAACGT
This sequence comes from Polistes exclamans, assembly GCA_023678865.1. NCBI lineage: Eukaryota > Metazoa > Arthropoda > Insecta > Hymenoptera > Vespidae > Polistes > Polistes exclamans. Next base: position 834,415 of record JACGWG010000025.1, read on the forward strand.
AGTATAATAGTTTGATGGTTAATATCAAATGCAATTGTTGATAAAACGATTGACATTAAATAAAATATTTGTGTAAAAAATATTCTATTCTCGATATCTCGATTATATATTACATCTATTATTAGAATCGTTTACAGTGATTCATTATTTTTCTACTTTTTATCAAAACCTATTAAAATTATTTGCAGAAAATGTCTTGGTTTTTTGGTAAAAAGAAACATCAAAAGGAATCACCGGTTGAGTCAACAGAGGATCTCACGTCCTCCACTATAGAAAATGAATTTGAAAATATTGAAAAAACACCATATCCTATGCCTCCAAATGCTCAGGATGGAACACCTTATCCTAGTGGTGGCCTATATCCGTTAATTGGTGGTGTTTCAACTTATCCTACGTTGCCTACAGATTCGACTACAAATAATCAACAAGGGGATATGCAACATTATTTAAGTGGAGTACCATTTAAATTATGTAAACAATTGGAAAGTAGTACGGATAATGATTTTGAGATTGATAGGTTGCGTGCTAATGAAATTTTATCTTTTATTCAACGAATAGAAGAGCAAAATTTAGATTATGATTTTTCACACGAGAAGAGTGTCATTTCAGAAATGAATAGCACTACAGATGAGTAGTTTATAAATGTTATCCAAATATTACATTCACAGGTAAAAAGTGATTTTGTTCTCATGTATGTCTTGATGTATAAGATAGCGTAATGTATTTTATTTCTTATGCACACATACGTTATACTCTTTGAATTCTAGTATTTAAATATTATTTTTTAAAATATACTTTAACTTGAAAGTATTTGCTTTATAATAATTAGATTTTATTATCTTTCTTTTTGTTCTTCTTTTATTTTCTTTCTTTTTTTATATTTATTGCATCTGTGTAACAAGAATGAAATATTTTTTTGTGAATTTAGATATAATCCATAGTTCCAAGCGTATGGCTCTATTAAATATAATTAAAATATTTTTTAACAATGATAATATATATTTTAAGAAATATTTATGAAAGACCATTCGCATACTAATTATGTGTTTTTAAGTATATTTATATTGTCACGCTTGCAATATGTAATACATATATTTCCTCATATGCTCAGGAACAAACTTGTAAGTGAATACATAAGACAAATAGAGCACAAGGATATATTCTTTATTTTATTCTTATTAGTTGTATAAATGGCAAGTGTGTCAATGTAAATATTGTTTAAAAATCGTATATTTATCATTGTTGATAATGATTAAATGCCATTAATTAATGTAATCAAATACATGTAAAAAAATTTTAAAATATTTTAAAATAAACTATTAGCTTATTGCAAAGAATTTAATTATTAACATTAATATAAGATAAAATCAAAATATTATGATAAAAGTTTTAAATATTAACATTTTAGTATTTGACATACTACAGTCATGAAACTTGTTCGCATATAAATATTTTAAATACATATTTACATATAACTTCTTTATGTAGTTTGAGATTAATAAGTATACTAGGTATGTAACAAAAGATTTACATATTCTTACTTAATATTCTGAAACTCTTATAAAATGTAATACATAACAAAATCGCTGACATTTATTATTATTTATCCACATGCGTTACTGTAATGAATTGTACAGATTATAGTTCCAAAACTAAATCGAGTGTCACTACGATGATGACAAGTATAAAAAATGGCAACCAGTTTTTGAGAAAACCATAAAAACTGTAATCACGAAAATAATTCATTAAAATTTATGAGTCGCAAAGTTTCTACAATTAATTGCTATCAACACTAAATACTATCAAAATACTTACTTAACATATCTTCCTTTTATAAACATAAGAGCAGCTAATTTAACCATGTTCCATTTTGTAGAGTTATCATAAGCCATTAAATTTAAAGCTGTCGCAACATGCGAGTGACAATTATCGAGAAATAAATTATGCTAAAAGATTGATTAAGCGTAATTCAATAGAAAAACTTATAGTAATGACTATGAATTTATAAATTTACCATTCTGGCTTTATAAATTTCACTGGCTTCAGATACAGCCATATCCCATCCTTGTACACCGCCTTTGGCTTTTGTGTACTGAAGCTGCCAATATTTAATAGGTTTACCAAACGCCATTTGATCTTCTGATACATGATACGGGCCAGCGAAATCCCTTATTACACCGGTCGATGTACAAATTCCCATATGACCAATAAATGGTATTAAATAACTATGAGTAAATTGATAATTAATATTCAATATATTTCCTAACGTAACAAATATTTTATTCGGTGACCTAACCGATACATTAATTATTAATATCGCTATGTTTACCAATAAATAAAATTCTCATCAATTGATTAAATAGTCTATTAAATGAATCCAACATTAATAAATAATTCAATCAAAGAAAGAGAACACGATCAAATGTCACAGACTACATAGTAACCCAAAGTTAAATATTTGACAGCGATATTTGAGGTTAAGTTGACATTTGAAAACAACTCACGTAATAATAGGCAGTGGAGTCCAAACGATGCAAAAGGGAAATCTCTGTCTTTCAGGATTTATACTGAGATCCATTTCTGGTGAACTTATCGTAGATTCGGATATTACATTCGTTAATAAATCAGGATCCATAATAGTTTACGTCAACCTGCTGTTTGAACGCGCCAGCAAGCCATGAACTATCGATTTATTCGATACTAAAGTTTCGATCTTTTTAAATCGTAATAAAAATTCAAAGACGATTATCTTTAAAAGCCAAACAATAATTATTATACAAATATATATTATTATACAAATAGAATGCAGCAGCAGTGAAAAGGATCTGTTAAAAGGCAAACATTATTAACTTGTAGTAGGAAGAAACCAAAATATTGTTATACAATGGTATAAAATATTTATTCAAAACTTTAAAGAACTTATTCTTTTTGCATAGGTGTTCAATTAATTTACTGAAATGGAGAGCGTATGATTTTTTACTACGATATGGAGAATCCAACAACACTGTAAACTTAAAAGATTGTTGAAGACGCTAAGGAAAGTTTTCCGTTCTCACCCTGGAAAGAAACCATGTCTTATAATATTCTATGAAAAGAATTGAAGAAGGAATGCATCCTAGTTATTACTAATTTAAAAGACATATAGGAAATACATTATAATAAGAATACATTATAATAAGAATACATTATAATAAGAATACATTTCTTGTAAAAAATGTATTGCCAAACGTTGTATCAGGTAACGAAAGACATTATTGTTAATCGACATACTAGAAAATATCAAAGACTTGTATTAACTTCTTTCTTCTTCATAGAAATGCCATGTAAATTATTATACAAATAGAGTGCAGCAACAGTGAAAAGGATCTGTTAAAAAGCAAACATTATTATCTTGTATTAGGAGGAAACCAAAATATTGTAATACAATGGTATAAAATATTTATTCAAAACTTCAAAGAACTTATTCTTTTTGCATAGGTGTTCAATTAATTTACTGAAATAGAAAGCGTATGATTTCTTACTACGATATGCAGAATCCAACAACACTGTAAACTTAAAAGATTGTTGAAGACGCTAAG
>JACGWG010000025.1:847820-865645 GCA_023678865.1 Polistes exclamans
ATATACATGTTAACCATCTACATTCATATATATATTTTTATATATATTTTTGTATCAACCTATAGCAACGTAAAGTATACATACATAACCTATACAACTTATACCTAAACCTACATAACCTATACTACCTATACTTATACCTACATAAAGGTATAAATATATATATATGTATGTGTAGACTTAGGTTCGAAGAAGAGGGAAAATTGATTATAGCGGAGCGCGAGGGAATTAATTAAGAGGGAACGAACCGAGAGAGAATCGTCCGAGCGGAGAACCGGTCTAAATGCAAGATGGCGTGAGTAATATCGATTTGTCATCGCCCGATAAAAACTTATGCCATGCCTCGCTTTAAACTTTTCTTTCTTTCTTTCTTTCTTTCTCTTATTTCTTTCTCTATCTCTTTCTCTCTCTCTATATATATATATATGTACTTAGTTGATTGTTCATAATCAAAAGTATCTTCATCTAACCTAAAAATATAATAAAAATATTGATAAACTTACTGTGATGTTGCGATTACGTTCTTTCAGAGAGGAGAGTTCATGGTTAATGAAAAATATATATATATATATACATACTGCTGAAAAAAAAGAGTGAGAGAGAGAGAGAGAGAGAGAGAGAGAGGAATCATAAATCTAAATAATTGACAGGTTCTTGAGAAAATGATCGTGGTTGGTATAGATGCGTGCTCGGATAGCTCGCTAATAAAGTTGCCCTACGGATACGGTCTCACATAATGGTACTTATAAAAATGATGCGCTCGTGAGAGGAAGAAAGAGAGTGAGAGAGAGAGAGGGAGAGAGAGGGAGAGAGGTATCGGGTAAAATAAACAACTTTCGTGGCTGGGTACTCGTCTTACGAATTTACGCGGCCCATTAAGATGTCGATGTCGATTAGGCAAGAGTATTTTATAATAAAAAGGAAAAATATTCACATAAATCTGCACGCGTAAACCCTCTCTCAAACCCCTCCCCCCCTTACCTTCACCCCTTCTTCCTAAACACATTTACGTATACCAAAGTATACGTAACGTTACCCTACAACCACATGTTTACTGTTTATAAAATATTTGATAAACCGTTAATACGTGTCATTTTTAATATACATCGAATATTTATTTCTATTCAAATTTGTATATAATTTAATCGATATTTTTATATCGTTTAAATTTAATAACTATACGAGTAATAGATAGGATTTTTAAAGACTCGTAGTTTTGTTTTCTTTTTGTTTTTTTTTTGTTTAATCATTGATCGATAACATTACGATTTAAATGATTTTATAAGAAAAACCAAAGTTCGATATACTCGAATCTCGTGAGATATTCTTAAACGAAACGAGTCTCTCTCTCTCTTGGTGCATAGAAAACCTCGTGAAATTGTGTGTACCTGTCCATTACTGGGCACTTACTTGCAATTCCTTCCTACACTCGCATAATTTTCCACGGTACGTTCGTCCCCTTTTGTATACCAACTCGTTGAACACAAATACACATATAACACATACAACACACACACACACACAAGTGTGCACGACCACGCAATAATTTGATTCGAAGTAGGTAGTGGTGTAAGTTTTCTCTCTCTCTCTCTCTCTCTCTCTCTCTCTTTCTTTTTCTCTCGTTCTCGCGACGAATGGGATCCGAGTATGCGAATTTTTTCAACAGAATATACTCCTTGCTGAACCAATCGAATACATCGAAAGGTTTAAATATACACAATTGTAGACACACAGTGGTGGCCAATTGAATATTTCCAATTTTACATTAATCATCGATTAACGAAATAATATATAAGTTCTAAAAAAAAAAAACAGATAACAAATGGGAGGATGATGGTGGGGGGGGGGAAGAGAATAGCATGGAAAAAATATTTAAAAAAAAGAAAAACTCCATGAGATAATAAGATAAACCGAATATTATCACAACTTGAATAATAATTTAACCCTTCTTTGCATGATGATGGAAATTTCAATCATAATATTTAAAATATAATAGAAAAAAAGGTACTCAAAACCCTTGTACAGTATATTTGTTGTTGCTGGCAACAACTTTTTAAGCGATTATTGCGTACAACAAAACGCAGTTGTCAAAAAATAGCACTAGGATTTTTTTTAAATATTTTTCCTTTAATCTAGAGCATTAATTACATCACCCTGATTTATTTAAAAAAAAAAAGAAAAAATCATGCAAAGAAGGGTTAAACGATCTTTTTTTTTTCGGCTAAATTGGTCCGTCACTGGTGTGTCGAACGCAGAAAAAAAACAATTAAAAGAAAAAATAAACACGTATAATATACACCAGAGCCCGTTCTCATAACTATTCATGCACCACATGCTGCGGTGTAACACGCTCGCACATTCGTGAGTTCTCCTTGACTAATCGGTTACAAGAATCGAACAAGCATACCACCAGGAACGGTGGTATACCTGTCGGACAATACCTAAAAAGATGCTTCAATTTTTTTGGTTGTTTTTTGAACAAAGTTAACTCATCGTCGCGGGCGGCCTTACTTCGCAACGTGTTGTGTGTTAGTTTTAATGTTAATGTTAATGTTAGTTTATACTTAAACGCGAACGGAGAAGTTTCATTTCGTTTTAAACAATTGTTTTTTTATCTTCTTCTTCTTCTTTTTCGTAGGTAGAATTAAAGTACGAGTACGCTTATCGCGAAAGATAAAGATAAATAAAGAGAATAAAAAAGTAAGAAAGTAAGAGAGAGAGAGAGAAGAAAACTTGTTGGTTAAACGAGTATGTAAATTAAGAATGATTGCCATTTCTACGTGGTGGTGTTGGTGATGGTGGTGGGATCGTTATTACCATAACGAAGAAATACGACAGTGAAGAAAAGTAAAAAAAATAAATATAATAAAAGAAAAAAAAAGGGATACACCGATATAATAAATAATAAAAATAGTACGACATATTAGGCGTGCGTATCCGGAGAAGAAAAAAAAATTTATTTTCTAATTAAAATAAGAAGAAGAAGAAGAAGAAGATAAAAAAAAGAAGTAAAATATATATATATATATATTTTTATATATATATTTTACTTATATTATATTATATATATATTTTTTTCTTTTTTATATATATATATATATATATATATATATATAAAAATGATACTAATCGCAAGAGAAATTAAATTATAATACTCGATCGAATTTTCTAATTTAACGCCACGTTTTCTTGGTTAAAATAAAATCGTAAAATTAACAAGGAATATATTCGTTGCGGTTCAAAGGCTAATTAAATGACCTCGAACATTATTATCCCTTATTTCATTCATTCTCTCTCTCTCTCTTTATCTTTTTTTCTTCCTTTCAACAAGACTTTCAACGATTTTGCGTAAAAAGGACTTATTACCAACCCATCTGGGTGCTCGCAGGATATTTACCAAGGTTTTTCTGCAATAATCTCAGTTACGGTTATGCGTTGATCATCATTAAATGATTTTTAACATAACGAGGATTACTCGATGAATAACTTTCAATACTCCATTCCTTATACTACCCCTTTTTAATATTGTTTTTTTTTTATTTTTCTTTAAATTTAATTATTAATTATAATTGCATACGTTAGCGAGCTGTCTTATAATAACTCATAAAACTTCTAAGGTAAATAACGAGTACGTATTTATGCATTAGATTTAAATAACAGATACGGGAAGTCGAGATAGTATTTTAAATATATATTATATTGAAATGTTTAATAAGAATATATAAAAAGAAACGAAAAAAAACAAATAATAATAAAAATTAAAAGCATTCGAAATCAGCGTAATTATATTTGATAAATGAATTAACCATCGTCATTAAATGGTATATTATATTATCTGAAATTGTAAATATGTTCGTAATAAACGTAATTAAAATTTGTTTTCTATTTTTGTGTGTGTGATTAACGATCAATATATATATATATATATATATATATATATATATTTCTAACGTGAAATATTTTCTAGATTTCTTATCGTACTATACCAACTTAACCAACCAACCAACCAACCGGTTGGTGGTAATAAGTTTAAGATAATATATATCGAATCATCATCGTTTTACTACCACCCACACCATTTATGTTCTTGACATGATTAATCATGCGTAACGTTTAAAATCGCTACTGGATTCGTCGTAACTCAACATACATTTCTCATTCGATACTTTCTGACGGTTTACGAATCGACTGGGTAACGTTTCAAATGTGTGAGAGAGAGAGAGAGAGATGGAACTATGAAAATCAACCGTTATAATAGCCACCGTAAATGGTTTAACGAGGTCACCAAAGTCGAACTTCCGGTATATCGCAGTTTCTGCTAACGAGAGAATTTACATTGACCGGTTAATGATTTGTTTTAATTTGTCATTCAGTTTGTTACACAACTTGTCTCATTATTTTATATATATTTAAATACATACAACAACAACAACAACAAAGTATTTCCTAAAAGATATTTTAATAGTAACAGATAAAGATAATTGTTTGTTATAGTAATGGGAAAACATTGAAGACTTATTAAAACATGCTTTTCATTACTCCCATCAAGATTGTATCGTAAAACATATAGTTAGAAAAGATAATCGTTACGAGTTAGGAAAATAATTCAACGGGAAAATTATTTCTTTGGTGTCCGTTTTTTTTTTTTTTTATTATAAATTATTTAATTTGTCAAATAAATTTGTCATGATGATAACGAACGAAATTGTCATTTATCATGACAATTGGTTTGACTTTTTTCTCGATTAAATTTGAAAAAGAAAAAAAATTAAAAGGAACGAAATAATATCTTTAAATTTAAATTTTATAATATTTAAAAATAAATATTACAAATATTAAAAATAATTTTAAAATTATTAAATTAATTATCAATTCGATCGCGTGTTAATAATTACTCCGTAGAAATATAATTTCTATAAAAGGAGAATTAATTAACCTCAGTGTTTAAGAATTTCTCTTTTTAATTTCATTTTGGATTTATCTTCTTGTAAAATGAGAACGCAATGATCTAGAAACAGTATAACCATACCACGTAAAATAAGTAAATAAATACGTGTATTATAATATTAAATTTTATTTTAAATATGCCTCTTGAGATTACATACGAAGTTTAATCTCAAAATGAATAAAATGAATATTACAGGTCCAGTGATGTGTAAACGATTGGCCAAGGATTCGCATACGGTACGAATGTGTTGTTTTAATGGTTCGCAAACGCGACCCCCTTTGAATCCCATAATCTTCGTACGATCCGCAAGGATACACTCTACGGTGTCAAGGTAACTGTACCCCACTGATGGCAAACGTTCTACATTCGATCGAGTTCACCATTCGTCGAGTCCTCGATATAAAATATACTTTTACCGATCGTTTTATCTCAGATTTCTTATGTGCGTGTGTTCCCCTAACTATGATTATTAAATCAGATTTTATAATTCAGACAGGATGGTACGTAATATTTATATCCTACTTTTTATAATATAATCATAACCGAGATTAGGATCCTTTACATTTCTCTTTCTTTTATTTTACGATGAAATGTTATAAATGTGTATGGATGATTATGAAATATGATCACGATTATTACTATGAACGTTTGAGAAAAATTCTAAGATAATATTGAAAGGATAAAGATTAAAAAAAATATAAATAAAAATAAAAATAAAATGGGTTCTTACGTGTTTTACGATGAAAGATAATTTTTGTAAGTTTAGAAATATAGAGAAAGATATATATATAAAGGATTTGAGAAAAAGAATTCACCGTGAAATGACAGAATCGTTTGAGTATCATACTGAAAAGTATAGCAACCTTACTTACTCTCATGGATATCTACACCGTAATCTTGAAAACGGTCTTCGCAATATCTTTCTCATTCTTCTCTTTCAACATCCACATCTTTTCTATCATTTTCTTTGTTTCTTTTTTTTCTTTCTTTCTTTCTTTCTTTTGTTCTTTTTAAGATCCTTTACGCTTCTAGCTAAAATCCTTCGACGAGTTTTTCGTCCTTGTTCTACGAACCAAGAGAATCGTGGTAACGATAAAGTGTTTTTCTGTAATTTCGATGAAAAGGGACGAAAGTAAAGATTATCTTGAAAATTCGACGAACATTCAAGCCCAGTTTGAAAGTAAATAAGTATACTGAATAACTATTAAATCGTCGAATAAATCATTTCTATAATAAGTATTGTTTCTCTCTTATATAATAAATAATTTTGTTGTTGTGTTAAACAAATTTCAATTTAGATGATAACTAAATATAAATTTATTCAATAAATCAATTATATATAAATTTTTATATTATAAAAAATATTAATTATTAATATAAATAGAATATTATATTATAATACACAATTTTTAATTATAACACACAATTTTGTTGTTGTGTTAAACAAATTCCAATTTAGATGATAATTAAATATAAATTTATTCAATAAATCAATTATATATCAATTTTTATATTATAAAATATTAATTATTAATATAAATATAATAATTAAAAAATAATATATATATTATAAACCCTGACACACAAAATCCTTGAAAAAATTCCTGACGCAACCTTGACAAATCTTCAAAAAAAAAAACTTCTAGAAAACGTTTACTGAAGCTCATTGTAATCAAACTTGTTTGCAAAGTATATTTCCTTAACAAAAAAATAATGACATATCTATTAATTGAAATATAAAATAATGAAACTTAAATCTAGAGATACATGTAGATATATTTTGATCTAATATTAATCGTTCGAAACGCGAGGATTATTTCTTCGTTCTAGGAAGAGACACAAAGTGTATCCAGTTGAACGACGGCCAACGGGATAGGCTACCCACGAGTATCGTTCCGCTTCCTGAAGACAACTAAAAGACTTAAGAATATTTCTTAAAAGTTCATCTTTCTCATATTTTCTATTTATAATGATTAACGATAAATGTCACCATAAGCAAGCAAGCAAGCAAGCTTGCCAATCCCCATTCTTTTTCACCTATAGAAGAGATTGAAAACTCGTGTCCTAAATTTCACATTTATTATAAAAGATAGTTAATACACAAAACAAATACAAATCATTGGAAATAGAATAATTATTGATAATCGTTTAAAAAATATTTAACAATGAAAATAAATATCTGTTCATTTAGTTAAGATCAAAAAAGAAATCATTTACTTAGAATCAATCAATGGAAACGAGTACAAACGTAATTGTTTAATTTTACAAATGGCGCGTCGTAACATATTCAAATGAATTTAACTAAACAATGGAACGATGAAATTGATAATCTATTATTGCAGAAGTGTTACTAAAACTTTCCTACTATCATCTATCTATCTTTCATTATTTCCTTCCTTATATTCTCTTTTATTTATTATTTCTTCTTGTTCCTCTTATACTGCTCTTCAAACTTATCGCATTTTCTTTTTCATTCGGTGTATATTTACCCGCAGCTTAATGGCCGTTCACGTACCGGAAGATTGGCGAATAATGCCACATAAATTGCTGAAGATTAATCCGGCTTATATACTTTGAACGGCAACCGTTGATGTTGATGTTGCCTTTGCCGTTCCTTTCTACGTAAAGATCACCACAGTGGTGGTTGTCTTAATACCGTGACCAGAAGTTAGGATATAATGAAACTAGAAACCCTTTTCTTGATGATACATCAACCATTCGTACATTTATCTATCTATCTTTATTTTTATTATATTTTCTTTTCTATTCTACAGAGAAGATACTTGACAACAATTATTAAATTCTTGATAATTAGAAAATGAAAAGTAAAAATTTAGGTTGATCTAATATTTACAAGTAACATTTAACCCTTCTTTGCATGATTTTTTCTTTTCTTTTAAAATAAATCAGGGTGATGTAATTAATGCTCTAGATTAAAGGAAAAATATTTTTAAAAAATCCTAGTACTATTTTTTGACAACTGCGTTTTGTTGTACGCAATAGTCGCTTAAAAAGTTGTTGCCAGCAACAACAAATATACAGTACAAGGATTTTGAGTACCTTTTTTTCTATTATATTTTAAATATTATGATTGAAATTTCCATCATCATGCAAAGAAGGGTTAACATGTTGAGAAATGAAAACTAATCCTAATTTTTGATCATGATTGTTTTTATAAAGATTGCGTCAAGATTTGTTCATACCTTAGACGAAACAAATAGAAATGTGATATACTTATATATAATAAAAATGTATTATATCTGATACCTAAAATTTATTAGACACATTGCCTGGTTTATTAATCGGACAATCTATGAAATCAAAGTTACACAGATGGAATACATTCAAGTATAAAATATTCGAAAGTTATTAATGTACACATTACCAAAATTTATCTACAGAAATTAACCAATATCATATATTAATTATATCATTAATATTTCTTACATACACATACATACATGTTAATAATCATATATGTGTTTAATAACCAACGAAACGATTAACAGCACGACAATTTGTATTTCAAGAGTAGAAATATTAATTTTCAAATAGAAATGTGATATACTTATATATAATAAAAATGTATTATATCTGATACATAGAAAAGGTTTTATTAGACACATTGCCTGGTTTATTAATCGGACAATCTACGAAATCAAAGTTACACACAAATGGAATACATTCAAGTATAAAATATTCGAAAGTTATTAATGTACACATTACCAAAATTTATCTACAGAAATTAACCAATATCATATAATAATTATATTAATACTTCTCACATACACATACATGTTAATAATCATATATGTGTTTAATAACCAACAAAACGATTAACAGCACGACAATTTGTATTTCAATAGTAGAAATAAATAAATGCAAAAGAAAAAAAGAAAGAGAAAAATTGTTCTCTCCCTCGTTCTACCCACCACCACCCTCCCCTGTCCCCCACCCCCCCTTTCTTTCAAAAGAGAGTGGCCCAACGCGTCTTGTATTAAGAGGTCGACTAACTGTCCACATTCACGGCACTTCGGAATAAAGCTATGCGCCTACACCGACAACGAATAAGAAGAAGACGACGTTTATGTATGCATGCAGGTATGTACAAGGTATGTGTATAGGTATGTATGTATATATGTATGTAAAAGCGTACGTAATGCTGTTGTAACGTTACAAGAGTCTCAATGGCCATTGTATATCGCGAGTAACGCGCGAATAATATGTACCGTTCGTGGATTCAACATTTTTATATTCTTGTTTCTTTTTTTATCTTCTTCTTCTTCTTCTTATTATTATTATTTTTTTTTTTCACAATTATGATCACGATTATTATTATTATTATTATTATAATATTGTAGATGATTCCCCGTTGGATAAGACGACGATGATTTGTTGTACGAGTTATTTAACGGTGATTACTTACTATGTCGGATAATTAGACATATGTATGTATGTATATATATATATATATATATGTTTAGTACGTATATTAGTTAGTAAGAGAGATGAAAATATTTTCTTCTTCTATCCTTTTCTATATTTATCTCATCAAGCAAAGTGTTTTCTTTTTTATTTTTTTATTTTTATTTTCTGTCATCGTCATTTGACGAGCAAAGACATGGTTTTCTTCGTCATCGTCTTCTACTACTACTACCATGGGGTCGTCTTTTTACTTTGCGTTCTTTTTATTTCTATGCTTTCGTTTCCTTTTCTTTTTTTTGTTCCTATAGTTCAGAATAAGTCGTTATTTAATTAACACCATTCAACGTTTAACGGGAATATTTTCGTAGGGTTCGACGAACGCGATAAGAGCAAAAGAATACTACGGGAATGAATCTATTTCTTCATCTTTTTTTTTTTCTCTCTTTCTTTCTTTCTGTTTTTTTTTTTTTTAATGTTTCACCTCAGGTATTTTCTTTTGAAATATTTCAACGTTTCCTATATCTCTTTCTTTCTTTCTCTGTTACAAGCCCTATAACAGAACGGTACCGTTTCGATTTCCTTCAGTGATTTTTAGGTCAAACTATTCCTAAATCTCTCACACGAGTAAAACAAACAAAAAAAACATAAGAACAGTAATAATAAAGTAAAATAATAAAAAGGAAGGGTAAACAAAAATCTAATGAAACAATTCGAAGTTTCTTGTAAGATAAACGGACGGAGAAGGGGAGTTGAGGGGGCAGGGGAGTTGAGGGGGCAGGGGGAGGTGAATCATTCTGTTGAATTATAATTAATAACAAAATGAAATAAAAATCGTTTATGAGAACGAACAAGCGAACGAGTTGTACTTACATACGTACATATGTAAGAAAGTATAAATGAAATGAAAAAGATGAGATAAAAAATGGTTGAGATGCACATATATGAATGTGTGTGTGTATGTGTGAGATAGAAATAGGTAGACGAGGTTTGCCCTCGACGAAGGTCGCGAGCAAAAACGAGGAAGTCTCGTAAATTCCTCCCGGATCTTCTCTTCGTAATGCGAAAAGCGAGAAGAAGAATAAGAATATAAGAATAAAAATAATAATAATAATAATAAAAAGAAGAAACCGTGCGAGCAAACATGGGTTGCTTATTATTCAAATATTTACACCACCACCATCACCACCATCACCATCACGTTCTTCTTATGGTATTACAAAACAATCGGAAGATTCGCCGACAAAAAGTGGTTCATCGTTCTCGCTCCGCGGATAGAAAAAACACCATCGTGTGAAAGTTGCTAATTTCTTTACCTTCTCTCTCTATCTCTCTTTCTTTTTCTCTGTAACTATTCAATTTATCTCTCATTTTCTTTACACTTATAACCATAAGAAACCATTGTCCCATAGTATATACTTGAAAGTACCGAATCAACTGAAAAACTGCAAACACGTTAACGATATTCAACGATATTCATAATTTCAATGAAATACAATTCGAACGATGGAATTTTCAAGTAAAATGAAGTAATCAAAAAGTCGTAATAAAATAATCACGATTAAAAAAATGTTAATAGATTTTTATCATAGAATGTTACAAGGTTTGATCAATAGTTTTAACGTAGGTTCAACTTAAAACAATGGTAGGATAGGAAATGTTCTCATGTTGGTTGTACTAGAGAGATGATAATTAACATTTAATAACTTCGACTTCGTTAGAACATTTACTCTTTTGTTCTTGAACTTTAACGCTGAACTTGATAGAAAGAGAGAGAGAGAGAGATGAATATTTCAAGTATACGTATTTGTTGTGCATATACATATACAATATATGTATATATGTATAATTACATCTTTATAGTGTAGTTTTATTTAAGAAATTGCATAAAAATTAAAAGAATGTTAAAATGAGAACGTTATAATCTTCAATTTTATGTCTTAGGTGCATTATTACCTTCATACACATGTGTAACATTCGGAAGGGCATATATACAACATTTAATAAAAGTAATTTGATAGAAGACAATGTTTCATTTGCAATTTTTTAAATAAAATTACACTGTAAAGATGTAATTATTACAATATCCATACATATATACGAAATTTTTGTTAAAGAAGAAAAATAAAACCTAAATGGGAGGAAAAATAAATTCGTTTGTATATTAACAACATGAAAGAAGCCGAAGAAGAAAGAGAAAGAGAAAGAAGTAAAAAGGAGAATAAAAAATAAAAGGAACACCGTAATCTTGTCGCGGGTGGAACGTCACGCGAGTGTTTACTCGCTCAAAAAGTCGTTTCGCCATCCGGTTCACTCGTTCGTTTTACTTCTCTCCTCTGTGTATTTTATTTTTTTGTATTTTTTTTTTTTCTACGGGCTCGTGGACTCTTTCCTTCCGTTCTATTCCCTACCCATCGTTTCCTTCTTCCTGCGAACCATAAATTTCTGTTCTAACGTCTACACATCACTGTCCTTGAGAGATAATATTTATAATATTTCTGTATTATAATATTTTTAACAAGAGATCAAATTAAAATTGAAATTTTATTTAATAATTATGACACGATTGTATCTGACACATAATCAACGCAATATTAAATTAATTTATTTTATATATATTATTATATTAATATATTCGTATATTAACGTATATATATATATAATAATCACTTATAAAAATATATTAATGTAATATAAGTAACTATTTAATTTATACATATATTATAATAACATAATATAATTTTTTTTCTTTTTGAAATTTATAACTTATTATTATTAAATATTTAATTCATATATATATATTAATCAAATTGGATAATGTATAATTTTTTATTTCTGTATTATAATATTTTTATCGAGAGATGAAATTAAAATTGAAATTTTAATTAATAATTATGATACGATTGTATTTGACACATAATCAACGCAATATTGAACTAATTTATTTTATATATATATTATATATTTATATTATTATATATTATATATTTTATATATATTATTATATTAATATATTCGTATATTAATCACTTATAAAAATATATTAATGTAATATAAATAACTATTTAATTTATACATATATTATAATAACATAATAGATATTTATATAATTTGAAATAATAATTTAATTATAAATTATATATATTATTAATATAATATAATTTTTTTTCTTTTCGAAATTTATAACTTATTATTATTAAATATTTAATTCATATATATATTAATCAAATTGAATAATGTATAATATAATACGAATATATTTAAAAAATACAAATTATAAGTATAAAGAATAATATTAAATAATCTCAGAAAAAAATAATAAGATGCAACAACGTGAATGCAAATTAAACGAGAAATAGAATCCCTAAGGCCCTTTCTTATATACCCTCAAAGTTTCAACGTCCATTATCCAACTAATGTTAGTTTGATACTAACTTCGTTTTACTCCTACGTTCTTGATGTTAAGAAAACACGTTGGGTAGTTTCGAACCGAGTTAAATCGCAAGGCGCGAAGCATGACCGGTGTCCACTTGGTTGTCGCGTTCCCCCATATACACATACACATACACACCATGATTCTCTATTCCCCCCTATAATATACACGTACATATACTGTGTCCTTCTCTCTCTCCCTTTCCTCCTCCTTCTCCTCTTCCTCCTCTTTTTTTTACTTCCTTGATTCACAGGAGAATCGTGGCTTCCGTATCTCGCTTTAATTACCATGCTGATCCCGTTTTTTGCAGTACTTTTATTAATTGAGGGAACAGGGCATACCACTCGTGTACCGCTCGTCTTGCTAAACATATGTCCTATGTATATATATTATATAAGTATTATATATATGTGTTTGTAAGGGGACGAATATTCGCATCTAAATGAACATACACATACACATACATATATATATATATATATTATAATAATTTATATTATATATAATATATTTTATTATTTATTTAATAATATATATATTATAATTATTATATATATTATATAATATATATATTAATTAATATATATATATATATATATATATATATATATATATTAAATAAATAATTTTTATATATTTATATATTATTTTTTATATATTAATATATATATAAGGGGACGAATATTCGCATACATATAAACACACACAAATATGTATGTATATATATTATAGTATCAGAGAGTTAGGTATATTCTTCTATATCTTTTTCACTGAACAAAAGGACGAAGAAATTACGGTACCTAAGATTCGTTGTGGTCGCGCGCATTCCCTCTGCGATAATCAAATAATTAAGAAACTCACGTACCTGACCACTTTGATATACCTAAGACTAAGAGAAGAAGAAAGAAGAAGAAAGAAGAAGAAAGAAGAAGAAAGAAGAAGAAAGAAGAAAGAAAAAAAAAAGATTTGAAATCTGTGACCTCGATCGAACAAGGCACGTAGCCCTCCGTGACCATTACGCGATTATTTTTTTTTTCCTTTACCTATCACCCTCTTAATATTTCTATCATTTCTTGGTTATTCGATTTTTTCGAAACTTGGTTCGATCGATTCCAACGATTCCGTTGACAATTTTCTACGACGACTAGACAACTATGACGAATAAAAAATAAATCAAAAGAAATATTATATAAGGAAGAAAAATAAGAATGAATAAGATGAATAAGTAGAGGAGGAATATAAGGATCAGGATGAAGAATACGACGACCGGATTCCACCAAGAGAGAGAGAAAGAGACAGAGAGAGAAAGAGAGGACTCTTTACGATGACCGTTCGTGCGTGAACCAACCTGGTCGACTGTAATATGTACGAGAACGGCTTTTATTATTATTAGTAGTCCCTGAGACCGTTCCTATGTATCTCCCTATCTTCTTACAAGAGAAAGAAAGAGAGAAAGAAAGAGAGAGAAAGAGAGAGAGAAATAAATGGAAATAGAGATGGTAAGTGGAGAACAGAAAGAAGGATCGTTTCTCAACTATCGAAAGAGGAAGAGAAGAGAAGAGAAGAAACTTTCGTGTTTTCTACCCATACTAACGTTCTTCTCTTTATTTCTCTTTTTTTTTATCTCTCTCTATCATTCTTTTTCTATTTTTTCTTTTTCTTTCCCGTCCGAAGTTGATTCTTGAGACCAGTTTCGTGTTACGAGCTTCACTATCCGAGTCCAAGGACCTTGCACTTCTCTCGAACGACCTTGGCCGACCTTGAACAGTCCATAGAGAGAAAGAGAAAGAGTATATGCGTTTAACATTAATCCACTATCATTCCTTCGTTTCCTATATAACGATAGTTTGCATATAAACTTATGTATAATCAGCTATTAAAATTCAATCAATTATTTTTCAAATTAAAATATTCTTTTATATTCGGTAAATGATTTTCTTCTTCTTCTTCTTCTTCTTCTTCTACTACTATTTCTATTTCCTGTTTTATATATAATTTCCTTATTGATTAAAATGGAATGAAGGAAGTAGGAAGTTACTATGAATAAAATAATATCGTTTTTATTTTAAAGGCATTGATTTATTTTTGTTTTTTTTTGTCCCGAAAGCCAAAGCAAATCGAAATTATCCACACGTAAACGTTGGAACTTAGGTGGATCTTATTTCAGGAAGCTGAAAGATGCATATATGGATGTGTCGTGACTGGGAAATCGTTTCTAACGTGTTAGGATAGTAAGTATCGTGTATCTCGAAGGAATTATTCGGACAGTTCAAGTTAATAGGTAGACTCATTTTTAACATTACATACACACATATATAGATACCAATTAATCTTTACGAAGAAACAACAACACCTACGTTACTTATTTCACTTCTTCTTTTCCTAATTTCTTACTAGAGTAACCTTTAAAATAATCATCTAATAACAATTTGTTTATTAAACAAATAACATGAATAGGGAAAGAATGTTAACATTAAATGAACAATACATTTATCCGTTGAACGTTTCGTCTCTATTTGAGACTTCCTCAGTAACTAAAATTTTTTTTTATTATGACATATTATTTCTTATACAAATACCAAAAAAAACTTACAATTAATAGCGTTATTTTACCTTGAATAGTTATGTTCATAAGTCAATATAACATCATTTTTATTACAGTCATAAGTTTTCACTATCTTATATATAGAGTCAATTTTTTAAAAACGTTATCCTACCATAAATAAAAAAAAATTTTAGTTGCTGAGGAAGTTTCAAATAGAGACGAAACGTTCAACGGATAAATGTATTGTTCATCTAAATTAAACCTGTCCAAAAAAATAACTTCCCTAAGAATTAAACTTAGTAATAATATTAAAAAAATTTTGGATAAGAAAAGAAAAAAAAAAAAAGAAATCTTTATTATATTAACGTTAACATTAAACTTACTCACACTTCATGTATACCCACTTATTAATCAATCTTGGATAATAAACAATATACGCATCTTATTTGATTTAAAAAAATGAATAACCGAATAATAATTTTGTTACAAAATTACAGAATCCAATTGATCATTTGACAAATTATAATAAGTTTAATAATAATTCATTGGATAGAAATAAGAAAGAAAGAAAAAAGAAAAAAAGAAACCTACATCTACACCTACATCCAAACCCACACTCAGAAAGTCAAAGAAAAATAAGATTATTTCTTGAACAAAGTACTACAGTGAGAAAGGTCAGAGACCTCCCAGTCGGATACGTATATCCTTGTCTAAATGACATGTATCTCGGTGCGTATGTATCAGGTGCAACAGGCATACCTACCTACCTACCAACCTACCAGGTAACCAACGAAGAAAACGTGCCTGCAAGCCTAAGCTCTTGAACACCAGTGCACAACATCCGCGAAGCGTGTCGTCCCGTTTGCCTGATACGCCTGACGTGGACCAACCCAATGGTGGTGGTGATGGTGATGGTGGTGGTGATGGTGATGGTGACATCCGAGCTTCCCCCTTTTCTCCCCTTCTTTACTTTGCTTCCTCCTCATTCGTAGTTTCCTCATTCCACCATGAGGAGGATACACCTTTTCTTATATTTCTTGCTTGCTTCTTCTTCTTCTTCTTCTTCCTTTTCCTCTTCGTCACACACCCCACCCTTTTATGTATGCGGTTAAAATGCATCTAGTTCGTCATACTTGCACGAATAATATTTGTTACGTTACACTCTCTTTCTTTATCTTTCCATTTATTATTTTTTTACTTAATTACTTTTACCTAATATACGCGCGTGAACGTATGAATTGCAAGTGAATGCTTTTTTATTTTTTTTTCCTTTTCTTTACTTTCGCATTTTATTACCGACCACTTTTACATATACACACACGTGTGGGAAAAATTGTATAATATCTGTGATAATTTGAACACGACATAAAGGAAATGATATAGAAAAATGTTTAATATTTTCTTTATCGGGGTTGTTACTGATTTCATCGATTAATAACGACGAAGATTTTTACTGTTTTTGTTTTGTTTTTGTTTTAAATATTAATTAGATGATATTGAAGAAAATACGAACGCCATACTTATCGAAAATTATTGTCTATGTTAAGTTTGTAATTTAAAGAGTAGGGGAGGGGGAGGATAAGGGGGAAAGCTTTGTATCGCAAAAAGGGATTAATAATTATTTCAATCTTATACTAGTAACCTAATACTTATCGATAAGTATAATTCATGTAAGGGTAAAAACAATTTGTACTTTTTAAGAACATCGAATAATCCTTTAAAAGTACAAGCCTAACGTATACAATTATAGTAAATTATTACAATATACTATAATTTAGATATTAATTACAACACGAATCATATATTACATGCAAGTAGACGTTTTAAAAACCCTTTAAACTATACTTAAAACTATGTACTTTTATATCGACATACACCTTTAACATCCACGCTAGCTACTCAATGATGACCAAGATGAAAGATGATAATAATTTTTCAACTCTGACCGATTCACGAGATGACTGATCCCTGTGACCTATCATCATCTGGCATCGATCTGAACCTAACCTCTCTTCGAACGATTTAAATATTGTGCACCGTGTTATTTTCCTCTTGGCAAAAGTGAAGAAACTGTTATACGACCGTAGTAAATCGCAATAGACAGAGTCCTACAATCAATTTGATAGAAATTACATACATCTATGCGTGTCAAACTT
The DNA here is from genome assembly GCA_023678865.1 of Polistes exclamans. Classification (NCBI taxonomy): domain Eukaryota; kingdom Metazoa; phylum Arthropoda; class Insecta; order Hymenoptera; family Vespidae; genus Polistes; species Polistes exclamans. The sequence continues at coordinate 865,325 of JACGWG010000025.1, forward strand.
TTTTGAGTATTGTCAACCTTACGAGGTTATGTCAAGATTATTATATTCGTTATTTAACTATACAAATCATTAATAAATAACTCAACTCGTAAATTAGCGTTGACGAATATCAAATGATCCGATTAACAAAAAGTATAACGCGAAAACGAGAACAAAATTGTTCAATATTATACATAACCTCAAATCAAAGTATTCCTAACCTAAATTTCATTAAATATATAACCAAATATTGAATATCGTAAAAATAACATTACTGTTAGAGAATATTTGTTGAAAAAGTGTATTACATATATATTAGATTATTAATTATTAATAATTATT
>JACGWG010000025.1:899289-917793 GCA_023678865.1 Polistes exclamans
ATTACTAGTGTATTTGTGTTTTGTTGATTGATTTTACTAATATTGCATGTAATAATAAATTATAATTAATAATTAAAGTTTGTTATTTCTTATCTAATTTGGGATATGCGACAATATACGAAACAATAATCAATACACGACAAAATATTACATTATTTGCATTGATATTGTACTGAAAGGGTTAAAAGTGAGTAGATACACGTATGAATTCCTTGAAACACGCGAATACGAATCATTCTACATGGGATTTCAATTTCTTTATCCTGACAAAGACCATTTTATATTACATACTTATAAATGCATAATAAAAATGCAACCTGATGTTCGTCAAAGTTTTGTAAAAAAAGCAAATAAAAAACAAGGAAAGAGTTTAAACGATTGATGTTAAAATTCATGTTAAAATACAAGCTAACTAATAGAGAAATAAAAAAAAAAAAAAGTATTAATGATGAACATTAGCATATAACTCACGTTTTACATACGGATTACGTACTCCTTCCAAGCCATTAATTTATCGAGCACGTAGCAAACGAACAAAGGAATCTTCTTCTTATTCTTATTCTTCAGTCATTCTTTCTTTCGATATCCCACGACGTTTCTTCGGCACGATTCTGCGGATTCAAATAGTTTCATCGATGTAGAGAGTTGGAATCAACCATTAAAAAAAAAAATAGGATCTCAAACGTTGGTTTAATGTAAACACGGACTACTCACCCTAGAATTCAATCCCTTATTTTTATTCTTATTCTTATTCTTCTGCTTTTGTGAATGTGAACGTGAACGTGATCTTTTTTATTTGACTTATTTTTCGATTATTTCTTCTTCTTCTTCATCTTGTTCATTCCTCGTCTGGCGACTTCCACCCTCCTCCTCCACCCTCTCTCCCTCTTAGTATACATCCTCGTCACGAGACTGGCCGTTGAGGTAGATCGTGTCCTTGAGCGGTACATCCAGTTCCTCCTGGATGGTACTTTTTTATTTTCTTTTTTTAAATCTTCTTCTTCTTCTTCCTCTTCTTCATTTCTCCTTTTCCTCCACTTCTCCTCTTGCCGTTAACTTTGCCTGTCTCCTCTCACCCTCCTCCTCCTCCTCCTCCTCCTCACCCTCACCCTTCGTCTCTCATCTTATTCCTCTCTATTCCTGGCCACTGCATTTGCATCAACCAACAAGAAGTAAAAGGGGAGAGTAAAAGAAAAAGAAGAAAACTTTTTTCTTTCGATGAGTGCACGAGAAGAGTTTGCTGTTGCATTCTGTCTTCCTAATAAAATAGAAATAAAAGGAATGAGAATTAAGATTCGTTTAAAAGGAGTCAGGAAAAAAATTGCAAACACTGAAAAGGAAGTAGTAACTATTTCGTATAATAATATAAAATGCAACAATGAATAGACAAAATGTTCTGTAAGATAATTTTACTCAGTGTTACGGCTATAACGTAATATTATCCATGCGCTTGCATTAAGTGCATTCCTCTTATGGTGAATTAACAACGACTTCCGAGTTACACCTTTGATCTCAACGAATGTAAACATACTCCCAACCATTCATCCACTACTTTAAAATCATATATACCAGTTATTTATTTTAATTTACATTACTCTTTTAATAATTAACAATATTTTAAATTATTATTATTATTATCTCACGTTATAATATATCTAACATTTATATATGATAAATATATATTAATTATCATATATTATATATATATATATATATATATATATATAATTTATTAATTATAAATTATTATATATTATATAATATTTTATGATATTATATAATATAAAATTTATAATTAATATATAATATATTAATTATAAATTATAATAATAAGAAAATCAAATTAAATTGTGCATTTCAAAATCGTTGTAATTAATTTAATTCGAACGAATTGATTAAAGATAATTTATCCACCCTTCCCTCTCACCTTGTTAGATTTATATATTTTACGTATTATATAATTTATTATTATTATTATTACTATTTCACGTAATATATCTGACGTATAAACACTGAGTCATAGTATAGCCCGCTAACATGAGCCATAAATTTTGATTTTCTCTATAAAAAAAAAAAAAGCAGGAAATACTCTCGCTGTTTTTATATTTACATAGATATATTTAAATATCCACGTTATATACAATCATTACCATTTCATTTTGAATGTTTTCATTACAAAGTTAATATTATCTCGAAGCTTATCGTAGTTATTACTTTTTTATTACTCGCGTTTGAGAAAGAAAAAAGAAACTAACAAAATGTAAATGAAATAAACGCGTAGAAATAATAAGATAGGAAATATTCCAATTACATAAAATGCAATAGTCAAGCTAATCTAACGGAAAGGACTCATGTTAATCGGTTGATCTTGTACAAAATAAATATGAGATAAAAGAAGAAGAAAAAAATAAATTAGATTACGGTCTCTTACGGTCCTTTTCTATCTCTAATATAAGATATCGAGTGTAACACGTTTAAATACTACCACACGATAAACGAGAGATTGCACATCGAGTTAACTGTAAATGAAAGGACTTCTTCTATCAACTGTTACCACTTCGTGAAACATTTTTTTCCCATTTTTTCTTTCTATTTTTTATTTTCCTTTTCGTTTTACTATATTTTGAACGAGTAGTCGTATCATTAAAATACCAAATAACGGTGAATATCTTCATAGGTTGTTACGCTGAACGATTTGCATTTGTTATTTACTATAAATGTTACCGTCATAGCCAGAAATCCGCCATATTGCTAGTAATTCCTAACTTCTTTAAAAAGTTTCGGTAAATATTTTGTTTACTAAAAGTGAATAGATTTTAATGAAACTTAGATTAAATTAAAGTACACTATTTTGTTTACGCGTTGAATACAATATCGAGTTATAAATTTAGCATATAAAGTTCAGAAAATGTCAGATAATGCAATGCTGTATATTGTGCATCTTTGCAATTTTTTTGAAAAGTTTCGGTAAATATTTTTTATACTAAAAGTGAATAGATTTCAATAAAACTTATATTAAATTAAAGTACACACTTTTGGCTACGCGTAGATTATCTTTTCGAGTTATAAATCAATTTGCAAAGGTTCAAAAAATGTCAGAGTCTTCTGTTTCCGACTTCATCGGAATTGCATTGATGAGAATGCCGAGGAATTACTAGCAATGACTGATTTCCGGCTTCGACGGTAACATAAATATTGTAAATGCATAACGAGATGCATTTCGCTTATCAAGATTAATATATATTTAAAAAAACCAAAAATAAAAAAAAAACTTGGCACCTATGGGAACGAAAAGAAGTAACAAAAAAATGATTCATTCCAGCAAACTTCTTGTCACCTGTTAGAAAGGAATCGATTTGACGATTCACAACGCTCCTGTTACACGGAATTTGTAACGCTTCAACAACTTGAACGGTTATCATTCGCCAAAGAAACGAACATTTCGCTTCGGTAAATTCCATTGCATTAGCATTCATACATTCATGTCAGTATACACATATGTATGGTAGTTATATATATATATATATATATGCATGATGCATACCATATATAATATACAATATAATTTTTACAATAACATATATATGTGCTTATGTTAATATACATATATGTATGTTAATTATGTGTATATATATATATATATATATATATTTATACATATATACTGACATACATTCATGTCAATATACATATATATATGGTATTATATATATATATGCATGATGCATACCATATATAATATACAATATAATTTTTACAATAACATATATATGTGCTTATGTTAATATACATATATGTATGTTAATTATGTGTATATATATTTAGATATATATATGTATATAATCTCTATCTAATCTAATAAAATATATAAAATATAATATATAATTTTGCATTATATTATTTATAATAAATTATAATGTATATATATATATATATATACATTTATAGATATATGTATACGTAAAAAGAATATATAAGCCTGGAGCTATGCGTTGTCTATGCATCCAATTTCCGGTATATCCTCCAACCTACGTTTCTTCTTCGCCTTCATCCATTATCGTTCGCTTATCGTTCTACGGATGCCTCCTTTTCGCTCGGAGTAAGAAGAAGAAGAAGAAGAAGAAGAAGAAAAGAGAAAAGAAAGAGGAAGAGAAGGACTACGACGACTATCTCACGCGAATCAAAAGACGGGAGTGGCTGCAAGCCACTTTGCTTTTACCCCAACAAGTAACAACTGGCTCGTTGAGCAAGGTGCAATTCTTCTTCTTCTCCTTCTTCTTTTTCTTTTTCTTCTTCTGCTTCTTTTTCTTCTTCTGCTTCTGCTTCTTATTTTCTTATTTTGATTTTTTAATTTCCCCTCCTCGTTCTACTTTTATTTTCTTAATTTTGTTATCTTCTATATAATATACTTTACTGTTATTTAGTTATATTTATAGTTTATCTATCTAATTAATGATGTTATTTTCTTCTGACATAACGATGACGTTTTCTATTTTTTGATTATAGATAATTACGTTATGCATGTATTTATAACTGTTTATAATAATGATATATATATCATTATTATTATTAAAATGTATCATTCAGTTAATTCATGAGAAATCTAAATCTTGCACAATATAACTAGGTACTTTAGGAAAAGCATATATAAAGAATTTGATTCTAATTAAACTAATTGTTTTAAGAAATATAATAACTAATATTGTGAATAGAATATGAATTCAAGTATGTAATTCTACCTTAGGTCAGTATTATTTTATAGTTTTTCTGATTGCACATTTTAATAATATATAACACATATATATTTTTATTATAATATGTAATAGAATTAAAAAACATTAGAAGATATACTTCTTTGGAGTAACAAAAGAAAGAAAAGTACTCACAAATATAATACAGCAATAGGATTCAGCTTCCAATTAAAATCCGGATAATAAAGAATGATCTGTAATATAAATTGAAGAGATTTATATAAGATTATTAGATTTTTAACACACAAGTTATATTGAATTAATAAATATATACTTTAACAAGGATACTTACAAGAAAAATTAACCTCAAATATTAAAAAAACCTTATTAAATTTTTTTAAGTTCTTGTATTAAAGTTTTTTACACAAGTTTTGTCACTGATCAATTTTTCACTGCACAACGTGATTAACAATTAATTAATAATAATACATATATATCTGTATATATAAAAATAATTATTAACAATTAATAAAATATATATATAAAACTATATATAACACACACTATGTTCCTTAACAACAGACTGATTCGCGCATGCGCATTATGTTTCTATCACGTTCCCTCTCGGGGTCTCCTACGTATGCGCGCGCAGCTCTCAATTTTATACTCTAATAAACGCGCGAAAAGAAATATAAATTCAAAAAGAAAATAGAAAAGAACATATTATATTATAATATATTCAGAGATAGATATGTAGATATATATATAGAAATAGAAAGAAAAAGAAAATAGAAAAGAACATATTATATTATAATATATTCAGAGATAGATATGTAAATATATATATATATATATATATATATATATATATATATATATATAGAAATAAAAACTAACATGACGTAACTTTTCTTTTTTCTTTCATTACCGCTATATTTCATTATTTTATCATTATCCTTGACTTTTATCCATTTTATTATCTCGCATTTAAAATAACACCTAAGTTATTTTCCAACGTTATATTTACACATGTGCATAAGTCTACAAATACGTTTTGTTGGAATAACATGCTTTATGAATAAACGATGAGATAATTAAAAGCTCGAAGAAGAAGTAGAAGAAGAAGATCGTTATTCGATAAATATTTTTCACGAAATAAAACGAACGATGTATATAATAATTGGAAAATTTACGATCGCAATAACTCTATTCGTGACCGATGTAATTTGAACATCATTTTTTTTGTTCTTACCTTCTATCTCTCTCTCATTCTCGGATATCTTATCTGTGAGATTTTATAGTTTTCCGTCGCACGCGAGTCTTACGTTCCGTTTGTTCTCTTCCTTTCCTTTTACGAACTACCGAACAAAACTGCCACTTTGTCGAACTACCTAGCAACTTCCGTGCATTATCCGGTGCTTGATCTTACCGAGTATAAAGTTATAGTACCGAGATTCGAGGTAGAGAATTTCTCTCTTCTCGGTGACGATTACGATTATCAGGATGATGATGACGATCAAAAAGAAAGAGAGGAAGAAAAAAAATAAAAAGAAAAAAACAAGAAGAATAAGAAGAAGAAATAGAACGGCGGATGAAGTTGTTTTCTCTTGCGAAACTTAACGAATCCTTATCGTCGACGTCATCATCATCATCATCATTATCATCATCGCCACTATTGAGAAGGCCTTAATCATCGTAAAAAAAAAAAAAAAAGGGTTGAATTATCCTTCGCACGCTCGCTGCGAAGAAAAGATATTGTTGCTTCTTCTTCTTCTTCTTCCTCTTCTAAAATAGCAAGTTCTTCGAATAGACGTTTAGCAAAAGGCAATAGGTCTCTCTGTTGGTTGGTTGGTTGGTTGGTTGGTTGGCAGCACGTCTTGCGAGTTCGCCCTTTAATCCAAGCTAATAACACAGAGGAAGACGAGACGTTGTCGGTAAGAAAACGAACTCGAAGGATATACCAAGTGGGATTATAATTCTTGTACCGGCGTGGGTATATTGCGAGAAAGGGAAGTCAAGGGCTTGGTGAGGTCGTTGTACCATAAAACACATAAGAATCGAGAAAGAAAAAAAACAAGATAGATAAAGAGAAATAAAGAGAGAGAAAGAGAGAGAGAGAGAGAGAGAGATACTACGAACATAATCATATTTCTTAGTTTACCTCCCCCGTTTCTCAACGACTACACTTCCCGGTTTTAAACTCGACTCTTCTTCTTCTTCTTACATCGTAGATCGTTCTCGAATGTTAACGATCCAACCTGCTAATTACTGTTATAGATTTATCGGTATCGTTTGAACACTGATCGATCGATACTAAACTTAGATCGTTATCAATTGAGAACGAAGAAAAATATAGTATGCCTCAAGTATGTCAATCTTCTTCTTCTTCTTCTTATTCTTCTTCTTAGATTCTATTTTCTCACGGTATGTTTACTCGGGCAACTTCCTCTTGTAAATTCCAACGGTGATCTAGTGATTTATAGGATCGACCAAACGAGCTGGAAAAATGATCCACTAGGTGGTAGTAGTTGGTTGGTTGGTTGGTTGGTTGGTTGATGGTTACTGACCAACGAGTGCCCTCAAAGGAAAGAGAGATCCAAGATGTGAATATATATATATATATATATATATATATATATACTTTTCTATGTATATAGAAGAGTACGCCTTTCCAACAGGAAGCTCCAGACCGATTTACGTTCCTTCATTGTTTATGAATCCCTCGGTTTAAACGAGAACCACCTGGCCACGTTTGCCTTTCTCTTCTTCTTCTTCTTCTTCTTCTTAGTTTTCTTCTTCTTTTACTTCTTCTTCTGTTCGTCGTCTAAGCAACGAGAGGAACGTTCGTTCCTTGTCTCGTTCCCTAGATCTCATTATTTATGAATCCGCACAAACCGAGAGTGCTACCGTCTAACGCCATGATCGAGTTCATCGAGTTCATCAGGGTTCCCCTTGACCTGAGTATCTGAGTAAATAAACTCACAACCTTATATATATATATATGTAAGACAACAAGGTGTTTTAATATTTCAATAGAAAAGATAAAAATGTTAATTGCATTTTTATCATTGAATTATTAATTGTATACATATATATGTATTTCTGTTATGTAATTGTTTTTTATTCTGTTTTTTCTCTTACTAGGGATCAGATAACGAGATAATATTATAATGTTTATGTTATTATATTTAATTTATATTTAAAATTAATAATTATAAAACACCTATCTCGCGTGTGTTTTTAGTGATAATTGTATTTTCAAAAGTATACATGGTAATACGATTTTATAATTAATACTTGTATTTTATATATAGAATTATTAATTATATATAGAAATATATATATAAAAATAGAAAAATAATATAAATATAAAATAGAAATATAAAAATAGAAAAATAATATAAATATAAAATAGAAATATAAAAATAGAAAAATAAAATTAATCATTAAAAATAATTATTAATAATATAATAGAAATATATATAAAGTAATTATATATAGAATAATATATATATAAAATCTTCCTAAATAAAATTCTTCCTACTATTTAATATTTTTTTCTTACCTAACACAAACATTTTTCAATCTAATATTAATACAATATCGAATCTAATTCGAATGGAAAAGAAAATATAGAAATAAAGTACCCAGTGAGAGGGAGTAGAAAATAAAAATAAAAGAAATTAAGAAAAAAAAAAAAACAAAGAGAGAGAAACAAAAAGTCCCTATTTTCTTTCTTCTCTCATCGAAACGATTCACCATTCAACGATATTTCCTTTATCGATCTTCAGTTATATACTAGGCTATTGGACAAGACGATTTCTCAAGAAACCCTGAACGTTTCTTGGTTGGTTGGTCATAGGAAGTTAACTTATTTCATAGCCCTTTTTCCCTATCTTCGAGTACCTAAGGATGTTCACGTTGACTATGTTTATGCGTGCGCGTGTTTTAAACATAAGAAACTTCGAGATAAATAGTAAGTATTTATCTTCTTCTATTTATTCTTCTTCTTTTTATTCGCCAACAACCCGCGCATGTTCAATTCAACCACCCCCACGCAAAATTCCACCCACAAACAAACCGATCCATTACGATAAACCCTAACACGTTGGTTATCCTGATTAGAATCAGACGTTTATTTGAGAAATAATCTAAGGAAACTATCCAAACCCCCTACTCACCCTTCTAACCATCACATTACCGGTTAATACTCTATGGAAAATCGTGCGAACGTGATACAAAGCCAATTAATGACACTAACGATCATTAAGTTAAGGATCATTTTCGTTATCCTTTCTCTTCCCTCTTTTATTTTTTTCTTATTTTTCTTTTTCTTTCAACAACGCAACTAATTAAAATAAATACCCTATAGTGATTGTATAATGTATAAAGAGTACGAAGTGATTTTCTCAAAGAGGAAAACACAAGTTTTCCATAAAATTGAAATTAGTTACGGAAGGAAATCATCGAAGTATAAAATCACGATCGCATATTCCCCCTCACCCCAGCCTCCTCCTCCTCCTCCTCCTCCTAATCCTCATCCTCCTGATCCTCCTTTTTCTAACCAATGGACTTTAGATGATCATTCTTGTCCCTAAAGGGATTTCCAATAACTAACAGAATACTATATATCTACTAGGATACGATTCTCTTTAGTTTAAACAAGTTGGATGGAATATAAAGCACGTTACCATCTTAGGAACATACCATTCGAAAAGGGAAACCATTAATCTGGTTACCCATGACGTTAGAGGGAGCATAAATCTGCATGTTCCAGTAGCTGGTCCAAGTTAAGAAGAATAAGAATAATAAGAAGAAGAAGTATACAGTATCCAGTATCCCTGTAACTTGGTTCAACAACAACATGATCACGATCAGGATCATATACTAACTGTATTTATCTCGATCAATGGCAATAGCCGTAAGGAAAATGACCTAACTCTTATGGGAAGATGGCCTTGAAAAGGGTGTGATACCGGAAGATAACTTATAGATACTATCTTTAAATATTTCTCTTGTTTTTTTAATCAACCAACCAATCAACCTAATTGCTTCTTGCTGAAGAATACTAATTTTGATATGCATCAAAGAAATTGGTAATAATATTTATGATCGAATCTTGCAGTTCATTAAGCACACCCTGTAAAGGTTTAGTTTAGATCTTGAATTATGTTAGGATTCTCGTGTTCAACGGGTCTAAGTAAAGTATCGTTTTACAGCGTTACATGGGTTTCCCCGTAAACGGATAAACGCTTCGAAGATTTTACGATCTATCGTCATGTAGATGATCAGTCAAAAAAAAATAAGGCAAACTCTTCCATTTTTTCAGATAATAATTTTTTATTTTATTTTATTTATAACAGTATTATATTTTTATATTATCTTTATATTATCTTTCAATATTTATTCTGGTTATGTATCAATGGGTAATTTTCGTCAATGTTTGAATAAACAAATAAACAAATAAACTAATTATTATATCAGAGTTGCAATAATATAATTATGTATATATTATGGGATTATATATGAAATATAAATAATATTATAATCATTCAATATGAAAATATACATTAGAAGATAGTTGCAGTTGCAGTTGCAGTTAAAAAGTTTAAAAAATATATAATAAAAAAAAATGCAGTTGCAGTTGCAATTGCAGTTGCATGTGCATGTGCAGTTGCATGTGCAGTTGCATGTGCAGTTGCATGTACATGTGCAGTTGCAGTTGCATGTGCAGTTGCATGTGCATGTGCAGTTGCATGTGCAGTTGCATGTGCAGTTGCATGTGCATGTGCAGTTGCAGTTGCATGTACAGTTGCATGTACATGTGCAGTTGCAGTTGCATGTGCAGTTGCAGTTGCATGTGCATGTGCAGTTGCAGTTGCATGTGCATGTGCAGTTGCAGTTGCAACTTTTCACAAAACCTTGGAATCTGATTGTAAAAAAAATGAGTACCATTCGATTCAGCATCGTCGAATTACCATTATATTAAAAATTCCTACCTTTATTCTGAAAAAAATGGAAGTTTGTCTCTTTTTGAGTGGCCTAATGTTCGTGATCCTTTCATATAATCGCTGATAAAAGATTATTCACACTTTGATCTCTTTCGTTCTGGTTCTCATCTATCGATCAACAACTCTCTTGAATAAATTTTCAATTATTTAATTATATTCTTAAGTACGAAGATAGAATATAATTAACATTGATGATTAATAAATGTAAAAAGATTTCTAAGAAGATTATATTTTATTCTTTTATATAATTTATTTTAACGGAAATTAAAATTAAAATTATATTACTATATATATATATCGTAATATCAATTGTATCAATTTTTAATAATAATTTCTAGAGTCAACAAAAAAAAATAATAAATTAAACGTATCACAATTTCGAGAAGAAATATATATATCTGTCGTTATCTTTTTAATCTCACAATTATTAATTACGATAAAATCAAATTGAATAAAATAACGAGAAGTGATTTAATTTTAATTTTAATTTTTAACTTTTAACGTAACGTAACGTAACCTAACGTAACGTAACGTAACGTAACGAAAATGATGATCTTTCACAGGAATGCTTCCAAGAGAGTTTACTAAGAGGAAAAACATCTCGTGTTGAACTCGTCTACCAGGTTTCCTATCAACGTAGACCGGTTGTGACGTAAAGGTCAGCAAACGGCTACCGTAAATAGTGCAACATTAAAGTTTGCACTCTTGTTATCTTGTACTAGTCTCGTTCTTTCTATCCACTTCTTCTTCTTCTTCTTCTTCCTCCTTTTCCTCTTCTTCTTCTTCTTTTTCAATCGTTAAATAAAATTATCAAATTCATTAGGAAGATTATAAAAAAATTTACCTGACTCGAAATTACTTCAATAAAAATTCAAAATATTTTCAAATCTCGTAAGTAGTATAATACAATTATCAAGAATTGTCATCGTTATATGATATATTTAAGGGATGATAAATTTGTGTACCAACACTACAACGTAGGAAAAAGAAGGGGGAATGGATTATTTTATTTCAAATCGTCATTATTATTTAAAACAAAAACAAAATAATGATCTGAAAATAAAAACAGTATACTCTTAAGGGATTTTATAAAATATTATTATAATCCAACACATAATTTCACTTGTGGTTATTTCATTAATTTCATTTTTATAACAAAATAATAATAATATCGAATAATTAATTAAAACGATAAACACAAAAATATTTGAACTCTCGTTCTTTGATATCCTAAATAATATCATTTGAAAGTATCCATTTAAGAATAAAATCTTATATTAAATATTACGAATAACAAAATCTATAGATTTTTCTCTTTATATAAAAAGATAGAAAGTAAGAAAGAAATATCGAATAATTAATTAAAACGATAAACACAAAAATATTTGAACTCTCGTTCTTTGATATCCCAAATAATATCATTTGAAAGTATCCATTAAGAATAAAATCTTATATTAAATAAAATAACAAAATCTATAGATTTTTCTCTTTATATAAAAATATAGAAAGTAAGAAAGAGAGAGATAGAGATAGAGAAAGAAAAAAAATAAGAAAAGTAAGAGCATTAATCTTCGTAACAGTGCATCAACCCGCCCGGCTCGTGAACCTAAGCACATTCCTCATTGTTAGCGTTGACTTTGCCACGGTGGTGGAGGTCATGGCAAAGAAAATAAGAAGAAGAAGAAGAAGAAGAAAGGGAAGAAGAAGGGGAAGGTATGAACCTTTGACCTGGGAACCAGCCACGACAAAGCTCACTATCTCTCTCTCTCTCTTTCTTTTTCGCATAAGCGTCGTCTAACTACAATCTCGAATGCAACAACCTGACGAAGGATTCGTGCCTATCCTTCCAATTTCTTTTTTACTCAACAACAACAACAACAACCAACCAACAAAAAAAAAACCCTTTCATTAATGAATCGAAGAAAGACACCATGTTTAAGGTCCCATTTAAGGAGTTACATGGGTTTACACCAGGAAAAAATAGCATATTTTCAACAATTTTTTTTTCTATATAAAAAATGGAATTCTTATTCAAACTTTTTATAGTATTTAAGATACATATTTAAAGAAGATTTTCTGAATTTTTGCTTGAAAAATATTTTAAACTCCGCCATTGCGACGTCATTTCCGGTGACCCCACCGAAAAAAAAGTGTTTTCGCGTTGACAGCAGAACTTATAAACGGTGGGGGTTTTTCTGTTGAAAAAATAGGGTCTTTTAGTGAATACTTCAAACTAGAAACTGGACGAAGGAAAAAGAAAAAAATTAAAATTTGGATTTTTGGCAACGTTTTTAGCAAGAACATTCAAATTTCGCTACAATTTGCATCACATTTTGGTTTCTTAAAATTCGATTTTATGAAAAAAAACGAAAATCCTTCGTCCAAGTTCTTGTCAATAGTATCACGAAGACGTGTAGCAAATTTCATGAAAATCGGTTAAATAGTTTTCGAGAAATCTTGACAACCGACTTTAGAAAAAGCGTTTTGAGAAAAACGCGTTTAAAGATTTGAATGCTGGTATAAAAGCCATTAAAGAGTGCAACTTCCTAAGGCTCTATCTTTAAAACTACTACTCCTATTGACTTCAAAATTGAATACAATATTCTAGATGAGTTGTAGATTTGAAAAAAAATAAAAAAAGAAAAAATTTTTTTGAAAGCCCCAAACCCATGTAACCCCTTAACGAGCTTACTATAATATTATATACTATAAGAATTTAACAGAAGGAAGTATATTATATACTTTATATAAGAATATTATACTTGAAAGATAAGCTGGAAAACTATGAGAAAACGAGCATGATGATGGTTAAAGAGTACTCGTTGTTGTTGTTCTTATTCTTCTTATTCTTGTTGTTCATGGGGGATAGCCTTAGGTGGAATGAACAAATCCAGGAAGCGAATCGTAAATGAACCGAAGGACGTATTTTCTTTCTCTCTCTCTCTCGCACAAGTTTACAGCTTATCCTTGCTTCAAATTGTCGAGTTAAACCTCACCTTACCTTACCTTCTTCTTCTTCTTCTACTGTAATCGTAAAGTACTTTGGTACTTTAGCTAAAGGAAATAGAAAAATAAAATAAGAGTGAAAGAGAGTAAGAGAGAGAGAGAGAAAAAGATAAAAACAAATGAGATAAGGAGGACTACTACTACTACTACCATTTGAAAAGTGAGCTTATCTTAATCTCAACTTCCACTTCGATAAGTGCGAATTCTCGCTTGGACGATACAGTGATGATGATGATGATGATGATGATGATGATGATCGCTTAATCTGTCGCATTGCAAAAGTAACAACCAGGAAAACGAAAACTATCTGGATAGATAGATAGATAGATAGATATAGATTATCGAGATAGATGAGAGAAAAAATAACGGGAGAGTGGGGTACAGTAAGACAGAAGATAAAAGAAGAAGAAGAAAAAAAAAAAGAAAATGTTTCCCATCCAGATATGCCAGTTACGGTGGTTTAATCGAGTTGAAGATGAGGTAAGTATCCCCAAAGAAATGCAACTGGAGGATATAAAAAAAAAGAAACAAAAAAAGAAAAAAGAAGAGGAAAGAAATGCAACGTTCGGAGATGATAAGCGGACGGTACTTTCTCAAGGACAAATAAAAATGATAGTTAAGAAGAAATAATCCAGGAAGTTATGGAGTATTAGAACTAGAGGAGTCAGTAATAAAACACGAACAAACTGAGCAACAAAAAAAAAAGGGAAGTCCTCCGATAGGTGAGGGACAGGAGGGGGGGGGACAACTATTTTCCACGTGTTACCAACTGCCACGTATACGCATACACATACACACACACGTGTACATATAGATATATACACGTATAAGAGAATTATTTCTTCGACGTTGAAGGAACACATCCAATGAGATATTTTCTAGTCTCTTAGATTACCGAGAGACACTGTATTTAAAGAATTTTTATAAAAGCAAAGCAACCGTTCTCAACGTACGCCGATGAAGCATAAACCCCATATACTCTTGCCACTTCAAGTCAACCAAGTGTTGGGGACCTGGAGTGAACCGGCTTCCGATGATTAATACAGGATCGTATCTGCTTCTCGAAGTACCCCTTCTACTCTACTCTACTCTACTCTACTCTACTCTTTATCGAACCTGTCTATTACTTCCTCTCTTTATTTTTTTTTAACATTGATATATCAATCTTCTTGATGTGACGTCATATTTAGTTGAAATTATTTCCGCTTTTTTAGATTAATCTAAGTGAAAATCATATCGATAATTTTTATCGTTAACTATACAATTTTTGTGTATTATTATTATTTTATTATTATCTATTAATTATCTTCTACACATATTATCCGTAATTATTATCTTTATTTTTATCTAATATCTTTTATAAATTCTTTATTTAATAAAGGGGAAGTGAGGGGGTTTATTATATTGTAATATACAATATAAATTGATTAAAACTAATGTTTAAATTAATTATTTGTCTCGTCTCGAAAAATTAAATTATTAATAAATATGTATCGTAGGGAAATTGGACATTAAAAAAAACTAGAACTTAGTTTTGATTAATTGATTAATTGTTTTTGATTAAACTAAGTTCTAATTCTTTTTAATGTCCAATTTCCCTACGATACTTATTTATTAATAATTTCATTAATATTTTTACAATAATTCAATTATTTAGAATAATTTCAATAATCATTAAAAAAAACTAGAACATAGTTTTGATTAATTGATTAATTGAACAAAACTAAGTTCTAATTCTTTTTAATGTACAATTTCCCTACGATACTTATTTATTATTAATTTCATTAATATTTTTACAATAATTCAATTATTTAGAATAATTTCAATAATCATTAAAAAGAACTAGAACTTAGTTTTGATTAATTGATTAATTGAACAAAACTAAGTTCTAGTTCTTTTTAATGTTCAATTTCCCTACGATACTTATTTATTAATAATTTCATTAATATTTTTACAATAATTCAATTATTTAGAATAATTTCAATAATCATTAAAAAAAACTAGAACTTAGTTTTGATTAATTGATTAATTGAACGAAACTAAGTTCTAGTTCTTTTTAATATCCAATTTCCCTACGATACTTATTTATTACTAATGTTTAAATATTTCTAACATAGTTGCTCTCCATTTATTATTACATTCTTTTAACCTCCTGCCCCCCCCTCAAAAAAAAAAAGAGAAACAAATGCATTCATACAAGTCACTAGTTTGTAAAAATTAATTTGACTAGTACGTAAAAATAGGAATGAAAGAAATAAAAATAATCGTTCGTTACGTTGAATATTATATTTTACAAAATGATTATGTGAAATCGTGTGTGTGTATGTGTGTGTGTATTCTACGAATTTATACAAGCTAACCGACATTCTACAAACACTTGCACGCATTACGTATCAGGAATGCTGTGTGGAAACGCAAATGGTTGCATCATTGTGTAAAAGTTATCGAGTATAGTTTTATTTTTTTTTGATATCCTAGTAGAGAAATATGTGACAACAAGTAAAAGATGATAACGACAATATTTTTATTTGTCCTCGGTGGTGATAATAATAATAATAATAATAATAATAATAATAAAAAAGATACTATAAAATAATGAAAAAAATTTTTCTTTTAATTAATAAAAACAAAACAAAACAAAACAAAAATCTCAACAAGGTAACTCATAATAATTAGCCGTTTCTCACTCGTTTTTTTTTTTTCCCTTATATTACAGATGGGCACGTTCGGAATCGGCACAGCTGCAGCTGCAACTGCAGGCCTGATACTCGTGGTTATGTTAACCGGTGGTCACGCTGCATTGGGTAAGTATTTCAAGTGGAATACAAATGAAGTAGCAATCTATACCTGTTTATTTTCACGAGATAAATTCTCGACTTACGAGAATT
The DNA here is from genome assembly GCA_023678865.1 of Polistes exclamans. NCBI lineage: Eukaryota > Metazoa > Arthropoda > Insecta > Hymenoptera > Vespidae > Polistes > Polistes exclamans. Next base: position 915,886 of record JACGWG010000025.1, read on the forward strand.
TCTTTACCTATCAATCTTATTAAAATATTATCGGTTAAAGAAAAATATTATTTTTATCGATAAAAAAAAAAATAATCTCTCTAGAAATAATGATTTTTTGATTTGATTGAAATATTCTTCTAACTACGTGTTGCATAAATCAATCAACAAAATTATTCTTTATACTTAATTTTAATTTTTAATATTCTTTCTATTTAATTTTTTTTTTTTTTTATATATTTGTTTGTAATTACAGCAAGAACAGCATTCGAGAAATTAACCGATTACGATTATCGAGGTACAACCTATTATAGTGTGAGAAATTTATCACTTTACGAGTGCCAAGGTTGGTGCCGAGAAGAAGCCGAATGCCAAGCTGCAGCATTTTCCTTCGTTGTTAATCCTTTAGCACCGATGCAGGACACACTTTGCCAATTACAAAATGAAACTGCAGCTTCGAATCCGGCAGCTCAACCACAACGAGCTGTTAACATGTATTACATGACCAAATTGCAAATAAGATCTGGTAAGTATCTTGTGTTATATATTATTGATATTTATTTAATAAATTATTAACATGAACATTTTACCAATCTCTGTAATTGAATAAATGAACGATTCTTAATGGTGAAACGTTTACGCGTGTTAGAATAATATTAACATACGAATATATTCGTCAAAAATATATATATATATATAATATATAATATATAATATATAATATATTATATATAATTATAATATAATATATAATAATATATAAAAATAAATGTAATATAAATAAATATAATAAAATATTATATATATATATATAAATATAATAATATATAAAATAAATATAATATAAATAAATATAATAAAATATTATATATATATAAATATAATAATATATAAAAATAAATATAATATAAATAAATATAATAAAATATTATATATATATATATAAATATATATATCGTCAAAAATAACGTGAATATTATTCTATATATTTATATTCTATATATTTATTTGTATAGAGAAAAAAAAATGTCTACAATGATTTTTACGTAAATTATTGTCTTTCGAAATATAAATCATTACTTTGAATTATTCAATCGTAGAATTAAAATTTAAAAGGGGACACAAATTTCTTAAGATTGAGAAAACTTGACGATGAAAAAATTCTGATTCGAGCTCGCGAGACAAATACTTAAATAAAGCAAATTAATAAAAGGAACAGAAAAAGAAAAAGAAATGAAAATAAATGAAAAGGAAATATTGTAATAAATAACGTTAACCCAAAATTAGTATAGACGTACGATAAAAACTCCTGCTGGTACTTTGAACCAAAATTTGGTCTATGAAAAAGATACAATACAATACAAAAAAAAAAAGAAAAGAAGATAGAAAATAAATTCGTGAATGGATAGGAATGACGCATATTTGGAAGCCCTAAGAAAAATCCCTAATAGCAGGTCCAACGAATCCAACTGTTCAATGAAATTTCGAAGGCACAAGGGACTTAGTAAAATATTTTTCTTCGTCATCTTACAAATAGAAACAGTAAAGAGAAAAAAAGGAAAAAGGGACGGGAAGGGAAAGCTGAGTCCTTAAAATAGTTGAGTCACGTTCTAAAGGACGATCGAGGAAACTTTTAGGAAGTTTCCTTTTGTAGCTTTTATATTACGAATTCCTTTATATATTGAAAAACCCTTATGGTGGTATCTTTTCTTATTTATTCTAACTGAGACTAATCGTTTAAAAACATCGAATTAATTTCGAATTATCTTACTTTACGATCGATTGAATTTTTTCACGAACAAAAATATATATAAATAAAAATAAATTAATATTTCAATATTATATATAAATAAATATATTATTTATCTTGCAAGAGAGAAAGAGAGAGACAAAACATATTTAAAATCTAAAATATAATAATATATATAA
>JACGWG010000025.1:917803-943912 GCA_023678865.1 Polistes exclamans
AAAAAAAATCTTGAATTTTTCCACGAATAAAAATATATATATATATATAAAAATAAATTAATATTTTAATATTATATATAAATAAATATATTATTTATCTTGCAAGAGAGAAAGAGACAGAACATATTTAAAATCTAAAATATAATAATATATATAAAATACCATATATGAGATATTTTATTAATATATAAATGGAAAAAGTAAAATTCGAAAAGAAACACTAATTTAAACAATTACAAATAAATGTTAAATATTTCAAAAATATAAAAAAAAATCGTTAAGAATTGATTTTTAATCTCGATATTCTATACGCCAATCAAATCCAAACGTACAATAATCGAGTATTCCGAATTTCTTTCTCATCTTTCTTACGTGCGATTTGTCATGCACGAATATTACGGATTTTTAATAAGACACGGTGAATCATCGTCATCCGTGAAGATGAGTGTCTCGTATCGGTTCGTTGGCACCGAGTTACAATTTCAAGAAGCGCCGGTTTTCGCGACAAGCACATCTTCTTCTCTTGGAAGAAAAAACAAAAAAAAAATTGGAACGGTTGACCATTAACATTATCTCTCTCTCTCTCTTTCCGTCTGTTTGAATTCGCGTGCCAAAAAATCGTAAAGGTAAGTAACGTGCGTCACAGTAAGTTAACATGATCACCACACACACCAGTTGCCAAGTCACATGTGTGTTACTTTTCAATTCGTTATTTCAAAACACGACTGACTTAAATTTTCTGGTCTGGCAAGAAAGTTTTTTTTTAAATCGCATGATCAATGAACCAAGAGAGATACTTTGTTTCTTTTTTATCTCTATTTTATTTTCTATCTTCTTCCGAACAATTTTTCTCACTTTTATCCTCTACTTCCTTCATCGTCAACAGCTTAAAACATAACTGTTCCATGAAAGTTGATATTTCTTTCACACGATCTTTCGTGTTCCCTGTTCAGTCCCCTCCACACACACCGACCAACCAACCGGCCCTGTCGTCGTTAAGAAATGATCGTAAACCTTGAAGAGGATTTCTAAAAGTTCTAAGCATCCTGCTGATAATCCTAGAAATAATCGTTCAACCGAGACTTCCTACAACAACAACGACTGCAACGACAAAATTTTAAGTTTATAATCATAAAAGAATGAATTTTTTTTTCTACTTGAATGAAATGATTCTTTTTAACTTTTTTTTAATTTTTTTGTTATAATATACATATATATATATATATATATATATATAATTATTATATAATTATATTTATATATATTATATTTATTTTTATAATTTACATAATTATTATTATAATTAACATATGTAATATATTTATATATATATATATAATATAATTAATAATAATATATATAATATACTACTATACTGATATTACTATATTTAAAAAAATAATTTAAATAAGAATAAAATATAATATCTAACACGAAAATATTTTGTTTGTTTGAATAATTATAGAAAACGTATGCCTAAGACCATGGTCTTTCGAACGTATCCCAAATAAAATGATTCGTGGATTGGACAATGCATTAATTTATACATCGACGAAGGAAGCTTGCCTTGCTGCGTGTTTGAACGAACACAGATTTACATGTAGATCACTCGAATACAATTACGTAACACTTCAATGTCATCTGAGTGATTCGGATCGACGAACAACCGGACAATACGTTCAATTCGTTGACGCACAAGGGGTTGATTATTTCGAAAATCTTTGTTTAAAAGGAAAAGAAGCGTGCAAGTCTCAAAGGATCTTTCAAATACCAAGAATCGGTGTTGCCGATGATAAAGTTGCACAATATGCTGGCCTTCATTATTACACCGATAAAGAATTGCAAGTTCAAAGTGAATCGGCATGCAGATTGGCATGCGAAATCGAAAATGAATTCCTATGCAGATCGTTCCTTTATCGTGGTGCACCCCAAGGATCTGCTTACAATTGTCATCTGTTTCATTTGGATCATTGGACCCTTCCTGATGGACCTTCGACTTATCTCAACGCTGAAAGACCATTGATCGATAACGGTGAACGCGTTGGAACATATTTTGAAAACTTTTGCGAAAGTAAGCAACCGATCTCACATTTTGGGTTGAATCATATTCTATTATAAATAAATTAATTAACAAAAAGAAAAGAAAAAGTTAACGATTAATTGAATTTATTCAGAAGGTACTGGGCCCCTGGCTGATCCGCTTCCGGTTGTTTTCGAAACTACCGAAGATCCTACGGTTAATAATCTGACAAGGAACGATATTAATTGCGATAAAACTGGCACCTGTTACGATGGTAAAATTTTAATACGATTTTTAACACATACACACATATATAACCCCAATAAATATTATATTAAATGTTAATATCTTTGATATATTAATTCTTTTTTCACATTGAACAGTATCCGTCGATTGCAAGGACACGCGTATTGCAGTTCAAGTTCGTACAAATAAACCGTTCAATGGTAGAATTTATGCACTCGGACGTTCCGAAACTTGCAACATCGATGTTATCAATAGTGATTTATTCAGACTCGACTTGACAATGAGCGGACAGGATTGCAATACTCAAAGCGTGGTAAGTGTTTTTCGTAATCATCATTGATAAAAATTGAAATAAATAAAAATCAAGTGAAAATAAATATAAAATGTTTGTTTAAAATTCACGAAAACATTTGGCTTCGTGTATCAAACATTTTCCTCAAACTTTCTGTTCATGATGGCAGCGTGACGGTTTTCAGACTGGCATCTATTCGAACACAGTGGTACTCCAACATCATTCGGTGGTCATGACAAAGGCTGATAAAATCTACAAGGTTAAATGCACTTACGATATGTCATCAAAGAATATTACATTCGGGATGATGCCTATCAGAGATCCGGAAATGATTAGTATTACTAGCGCACCCGAAGCACCACCACCAAGGATACGAATTCTCGATAGCAGATCCCGTGAAGTTGAAACTGTTAGAATTGGAGATAAATTGACGTTTAGGATTGAAATACCCGAAGACAGTAAGTTTATAATATGTGAAAATACAATTGGAATAATGTATTAATGTTAATTTGATTTTCAATTAACTTGACACTTGTATTTTAATTATAGCACCGTACGGAATCTTTGCTCGCAGCTGCGTTGCTATGGCCAAAGACTCTAAAAGTACATTCCAAATAATCGACGACGAAGGGTTTGTATTATTTTTCCTATTTAAGAATAAAAATTTCATCGAGAATTTTTGTATCTAACCACATAAGGTATATTGTAATTTTAGATGTCCAGTTGATCCCTCGATATTCCCAAGTTTCACGCCAGACGGTAACGCACTTCAATCTGTTTACGAAGCCTTCAGGTTTACGGAATCTTATGGTGTCATTTTCCAATGTAACGTCAAGTATTGTCTCGGACCATGTGAACCGGTAATACTAATTTTATTCGTACAATTATCTGTCCTACTTTAAACCTTTTTTTTCAGTATGCTGTAAACGCATATACACGCTTATCAATTTTTATCGATCTTCCTTTTGGGTTAAACAAAATTAAAAAAAAAAACAATTAGTTAAACAAATTGAGTTAATCAAAGTTTCGAATTGTTTGACAGGCTGTTTGCGAATGGGGACGCGAATCCGTTGAATCATGGGGTAAAAGACGTCGAAGGAACGTCATGAATACTACGGAAGAAAAAGCAGAGGACATGACACTGTCTCAAGAAATTTTGGTCTTAGATTTTGGCGATGAAAAACAATCGGACTTTCTCAAAAGTGACGCTAGCATAGACTTCAACGAAGCAGGTACAATTATTTTACAAATAAAATCTATTTAATTAGAACTTTGATGTGGAATAATATATTCGATCATTATTATTATTATTATTATTATTTAATTTTGTTTGTTTCTATTTGTCAAAGATAAAACCGTGACCATCGTAGAACCATGCCCAACAAAAACATCGGTACTAGCATTGGGTGTGACGTGTGCTTTACTGGTTCTCATCTACATATCCACAATTTTCTGCTACTACATGAAAAAATGGTTGTCACCGAGGAAAATGATGCCTTGAGAAGATTACATTCAATCTTTAGCAAACGAACAAAAGGCAAATGATTTAATAGAGGAAACGTTTTTATACGATATAAGCGCATATACACACACACACACACATAAAAGTACATAATATCATACATTAAACATAGCATCGCATACGTGAGAAATATCACGATGCAAATTAAGCGATAAATGTTCGCGAGAAAACAAAAAACAAGAAAAAAAGATAAAAAAAAAGAAGAAGAAGAATCGTCGAACCTAATCGTTCCATCTTAAAAGTACCTAACCTATAAATCATTTTATTTTTCTATTAACGTACGATTTTTTAATACCTTCTCGCTAAATATTCCATACAAAAATATGTCATACAAAGATCGTAACGTTAATTCGTGTGATCTATTCGTCAATTAATTAAAAAAGAAACTTTTATTTTAGAATAATTTCGATGTAATGAGTTGTTAAAAAACCACCGCCATTTTTATTGTACGACAGAGACACGTAACGGGAATATTGTGAAACATTTTAATGATCTTTCGATATAATTTCTAATTTAAGAATTTATCTTATCACATTTTAATACAATCACGCGTTTATATTTTAAAATTCATATTTATTTATATATTTACAAATGAATTTTTGTCTAATAACGAACGATTAGGTTCAATACGATTCACAAATAAGTCTAGGTACTACTTATTTAAGAAGATCTTTTAAACAGAACGTTAACTATCTCATAATTTTCTCTCTCTCTCTCTTACTTTCTTTATATATGTATCTATCTATCTATCTATCTATCTATCTATCTATCTTTCGTGGCTACTTCTGATCGGGTTGCAAGAAGATAATCGTCTCGATCGTATTCGATCGAAATAAATTCGCTTAAGTATGCGCGCGTGTTTTCTTTTCTGTTTCTTTTTTTTGTTTTTTTTTTTTAATGAGATTCTACACGAGACGAATAACGATCGAATGTTTGTTTTTTTTAAATAATTTTTTGTCCACGAACTTTTGTCGGCTTATAACCCGTATCAAGACTAGCGATATTTAAAGGTTCACGCTTCACTAACGTTTCTAACGAATATAGATAGAATTTAAGTTAGGGATTAAGAAATGGTATGCAAGCATATAGGAGAGAAACAATAATAATAATAATTACAAAAAAAAAAAAAAAAAGGCAAAAAAACAAGAATAAGAAAGAAAGAAAGAAAGAAAGTAAGAGAGAATGTTATATTATACGTGATCGATATATTTTCGATCACAAACGTTTGTTCGTGCGTTAGCAAACAGAACTTAACGATTATAATAATAATAATGATAATAATAATAATTATAATAATATCGTAAGTTCTTATATATAGAGTCTAAAGAAATACTCTTCGTAATAAAAACAAGTTTCATAGTATTTTTTTTTTTTTGGTGGTGCGCATGGAAATTGCATTCCATTAATCGTATTATAAGATTTTTATAGTAACGAAAGATAACGTAAAACGTATCATTTTAATTAATTAACGAAATCTTATCAGTCTATTCACGATCATGCGAATTCCCGAAGATAATTATATACGTATATAATGTTATATTATAACGTAAAGATGATTCTTCGATTGTTTCGTTATGATTATTTTATTTTTTTTCTTTTTTTTTTTTTTTAAAATATAAATTAATTCAATCATATCGAATTGAAATGATTATCGTATGCTTGTGAATCGACTGAAGTGCAGCAAGACTTCCGGTTAAGGTGCTTACTCTTAAGAGTTAGATTGATAGCTCTGTGTTTTAATTGCCCGTATAAAAAAAACAAATGACAATATTTTTTCCAAACAATCTCAAAGTAGAAAAATTAAATCACAATTGAATGGCTACCCTTTGACGAAATTGTTCTTATTTATTTTTAATATTGAGATCTATGATATATTATCTTTTTTGTTTTATTTAACAATTAGTGTAGAATATAAAACAAATTTTTAATAATTTAACAAAGAAAATAAAAAAAATATAACAAAAGGGCTATTATTATTCGAGAGCTATTAAAAAATACAAAATGTATATATTACGATCTATTGTATTAAGCATTTCAGAGAACAAGACACATACTTATCATATATCATATGTATTTGTGTACTCTATTTATAAATATAAATATATTAATACACATATATATACATATATATTAATATGTATATATATATGTGTATATACAAGAGACGAATAAGTGTGAAATGTTATTTTTTTTTTTTGTTTTATTTGAATATTAATTTAACGGGAGGATCAATGTCGTCAAGAATTTCTCTTTTTTCTTTTTTTCGCGAGAGTCCGGTTTAGGTGGCAACCTTTTTTATTATTATTATTATTATGTTTTTTTTCTCTCTCTCTCTCTCTCTTTTCTCCTTCTCCGCCTCCGCACTTTTTCCACCCACTTAAAAATATCCTTAGATCGATTATTGCGCATAATCGTTTGAAATAATTGATCTCAGGACTCGTTTACCAGTTGCTAAGAGCCAATTAAGAAAACGAAACAAGATAAAAAAAACAAGCTCAACGAAATATATTCAAATTATTATTGAATATACTTATTACTCGTTATAATATACTTCCTGAAATGATTTCGTTTGAGAAGATAGAACAAGTTTTATTTTTATTTTTGTTTTACCTTTCTTATCTTTCTTTTATTTCTCCCAAACTGTTCATTTAAAAAAAAACAAAAAAAAAAGAAATTAATAAAATTTTGATACAAGTTTAAAATGTCAAGGAATGGTTATCTTCCATCGGTTGATACTCAAAAAAATGTATGGTTACGAAATGAATGAAAAAGAAATAGATATACAAATGGTCTCCACACAAAAGCCCAAAATAAATTCTATAATAAAATCATGTAAAAGTTAAACAATTTTTATCTAGACTTTAATTTGACAATGATTTTATATTGAAAAATCATAACGAAATGATCAAAATTATTCTTAAAGTTAAACACAATCGTATGATATAATTTTTTGGATGAAAATTTTATAGAAGCAAAGTAAAAATCAATATCGAAAAATTATTTGCAAAATGTATTTACTATTATTTTAATATTTGAAGAAAAGAGAACAAAATTTGATTAAAAATTTCGGAATACTGAAAATTTGTTAATAAAACATTCCTATTAGATTACATTAACGTGTGATATTAATTTGGCTTGGACCTTATTGGACACCTTGTATATACACATATTACATATATACATATTACATATACATACGCAATAATCGGCGATAAGCCAATGTTGAGAGTCCTAGCTTAACGAACGAACCTGTCTGCTGTTAGCTCGTGTTTGTCATCCATGACTAACCGTAGACAACTAACATTTACATTAGCATTACACGACAATAATAGCAATCATTTGACACATCAAAAAAACATCACTTGACATTCTTTAATAATTTAAAAATAAAACCTTTGACGTACGGAATGAAAATAAAATCAAATTCTATATCATCTTATATATATACAATCAAAAATATTACTTAAAGTATATATAGATCTTATTGATCCACAAAATAACAAAAAAATAATAATAATTTATTCGTAATGACTGTTATAAAAATACAAACTATATGTCTCTTTCACTTTTCCCTCCAAAGCGTAATATATTTTATTCACGATAAGAATATTCAATTAAATTCAATCTCCCTCGCGTTCGTTTAAGAATTAATTCGATTTGATTAAACAGATAAATCTTAAATCAGACATAAATTGCGTTATAATAACGAAAGAGCAAACCGTTAGATCAAACGGATAACGAATTTAATGAGCTAAACAACATAAGATATGAAGACATTTTGCAATATCGACGGAAGAAATATAATATATCATTTTAAATGATCTTTCACATTAATTATCTCGTTATAAATCGTGCCTGTTTAAATTAAAAACTATAATTCCGTTTCGAAGAAAGAAAAAAACAAAAGAAGGGGAAAAAGAAAAGAACAAAGCGGCCATATTGATTTTTATCGTAAAACCCAATTGGATAAAGAAGAAGAAGAAGATGAAGAATTTAAATAATAAAACCGTTACTCAATCATTCATAAAAGAAAAACAAATTCCATTAAAGTACGAACGTGTGCAAAAAAACTAGATGACCTAATTGACGACCTCGTTAAATCCCTACGCCATAGATTTAATTAAACGAGAATGGAATAGAGATTATTACGTGAAGCATGAATTCAAATATGTAAGATGATCCTTAATAAGGTTATACGATATCTGTCGATAAAACAGAACTGAAACTCGCGTTATACATTTACCTCGGTAGGTAATGTCGATAAATATGATGCGCGCGCCACCGAGGTTAAAATAAAACAAAAGAAAGGAAAGTAATGAGGAGTAGGGGTGGGGGGTAGGGAAGAAAGGGAAGGGTTATTGAATCGTTTCGTAGAAATTCAACGTCATAATAATTCTTTATCTCTCTCTCGCGCGTTCTCTCTTTCCGTATTATAGTGGAATTCTCCGTTATTATTTGGAATAAAACTAATATATAAAACGCGCGGGGAAGAAATGAAAGATCCGGAATACGAAGTCTTCGCATCGAAGTCATCAAAAGCGTTCGTGCCAAAGGCAAAATGCATGGCGGTCAGCCTCGATACGCCTTCGCCAATGATAAGATAAAAGGTTAGCTTGTATATGCATGCAACGTAGAGAAAGAAAAAGATAAAGAAAAAGAAAACGAAAGAAAGAAAGAAAAAGAAAAAGAAAAAAAAAAGAGGATCTAATGTAGGCGTCATAGGCTCTCTCACAACACACATTGCTCACAAAGCTGTTGTTTTACGATGATAAGACTCTATATTATATTATTATTATTATTAATATTATTATTGTTATTACTATAATATTATTATTTCCACCGGTCTTCCACGTGTTATCGCGGAAAAAGATGAAAGAGGTAAAATAAGAAGAGCCGAACACAACACGTATGAGGTGCGTGAGTAATAAAAGGAAAGAAACGTTCTCTTCTGACTGAGAGGTTTCTTAAGCTCCTTCTATCTCTTTCTTTATTTTCTTTCTCTTTCTTGCTCACTCGGTGTGTTCAGGTATGCGCGAGTAGGCGCCATCGTGCGACCGCCCACGGAGAAGGTGTATTTCTGTGTTCGTACGTAGGCAAACGAGCGGTGCGGCCAAGTGTGACGCTTAACCTACGCGAAACACCCGATATATCAGGGACGCAACGCAAGGTTCTTAACAAAATTATGCATCGGTAATGTAGGAATGTTGACTGGATAGGTGGTGGGCCCTATTATACGACTTTCGATCTTTCTCAATCTTTCTTATCTTTTCTTTCTTTTTTGATGGGTTTCTTTTCTTTTTTTTTTATTTCTTTTCATTCTATCATTCTCAATCACCCTATTGATTTAAAACGAATTCTAAACGTACGTTCCTGGTTATCCTTCTTTCGCGCTCTTGGTCACGAGACAAGATCTTAAAAGAGAAAGCAACAGTAACAGCAGCAAGTAAAATAAACGCGAGATAGAAGTAAGGTGGACCCGATTGAAACTGACCTTATGAAAGTTATTATACCTATAAATTATATTACCAATCCTTTAAAACTAATTGAGTTTGAGTTTCACAGTTAATTTAACGGTTATCGATTTGTAGTTTTGAATAGAGCCCACCAATAAGCTCTCGTTACTCATTTGCATACGTGCGTATTATAGGTTAGTTTCTTTTCAGAGAAAGTCGTCAAAATATCGTACCATTGGTCAGACACCAACGTCACGTGGCCATTTCTCTTTCGTGCGCATTAATTATAAACGTCTTAACCTGTTTCTTTCCTTTCCTTTCCTTTCTTTACTTTACTTTTTCTTTTATTATTTCCTTATGAAATGAAAAGATTAATTTTTTAAACAACGGATATAGATTTTCGCGACAATGGTATGACTAATGCGGCCCTGGGTATACGAGCGATTAGGTTCGACACCATACACGCATACACGATTCACTAATGTAATGTAATATGTGTGTGTGTGTGTATGTGCAAATACGCACCACTACGCATAAATTCGTAAACAGGGACGATACGAATACATGGACATATACGAAAACTAACACGAAGAAAAATTCAAACTAATATATGTACGAGGTTGTTGCACGTGTGGCGCTCTCCCAGTCGGCGTGCACATAAATAAACTAAAGTATAAACTCGAGTTTGCGATTTAAAAGAGCAGCTAACGAAACCCTTTCCACCCTATTCGAAAGAAAATACGGTACGAGTATGCGTTTTATCTTATTTCGCAACAATCCTATCTAATTATTCGACATGAAAATGAAAAACATATGGAGAGAACTCGTATGTGATCTTCCACCCATGTAGTTTAACAAGCACATTGACTCTCTCTCTCTCTCTCTCTCTTTCTATTTTTCTCTTCATTGAACGAATGGATTATTATTATTATTATTATTATTAGTTTTATTAACTCCTTATCGAGCTAACAAGCTACTGATGTAATCGACCTAGCGCATACGTGCATACGAATACATATATTTATGTACGTGTGTGTGTATGCGTGTACGTGCATATATGCGCGATTACGAAGGACAGACTCATCGTTTCTCGAGCAGGGATTTTTTTCTAAGGAAACATGAGATAAGAAGTCGTACAAGCTGATAACGGAGTCTTTTCCAAAGTCCGGCGATGAGAAGAACAACGGGCAAGAAGAGATAGAAACTTTTAAAATATTATACGTTAGAAAATCCAATTTAAAATAATTCAAAGAAATGTCATATCGAATTAAATACACAATAATTAATCAGTTAGCCAAAAGATTTTCTGCTTCCTAAAAAAAAACGCAAAACTGATCGTCTCTTATTTTTATTTTTGGTGACCATTCTCATTCATTCATTCATCTCTCGTTTCTTCGAAGAATTTTTAAAATCCTTAAATATCACGTATTTCGTATATGGCCCCCATGTGCGTTACGAGAAACACCCGAAACACCACCAACGTGTTTTCTGTTCTCTTTCAATGGGGAATTCGACTTCGAGTATTATAAAAGAATATTCGTGTATTGAAGGTGCGAAGAAACTCAGATATATGTTGGGGCTCCTTCAGACTTTATTGGAGGAGGGTTCATGTGGAGTATACGTATATATATATATATATATATATATATATATATACTGGAAGAAAAAGGAAAGCAAAGGGAACGTGACGGAGATGAGATGAGACGAAACGAGACGAGTAGAACGAATAGGAGGAAGGAAGAAAGAAAGAAAGAAAGAAAGAATGAAAGAAAGAATGAAAGAAAGAAAGAGAGAGGGAATGGTCGGCACATCATTTGGGCGCCGAGAAGTCTGGCGTGACCAGGGCAGGCCAGAGGCGCGTCTCTGGTTACGCGACCATTTGGGGCGCCAACACTCATGCATAGAGAGAGAGAAGAATTGTGGGGAGAGGGGAAAGCAAAAGCCATCGGAAGATCGTCGACGGGGCCATAGTAGAATGGCAAAGGAAGGAAAACCAAGAAAGAGAGAGAGAGAGAGAGAGAGAGAGAGAGAGAGGGAAGGGGAACAGGAGCCCCCTTAGGCACATTCCAGCGGGACTCGAGTTTTCAAACATGGCTACCCGCGTGAATGTAGGTCCACGACCGATCCTACGATACGCAGAGAGCAGCGGCGTGCTGTCTTTTTCTCTCTTTCTCTTTTTCCTTCTCATCCCCCATCACCGCCGGACTCTCTTCTCCGTTGCACGAGCGCGATTCGCTTTAACCTCCCTCCTACTCTACGACGACTAGCAGCACACATACCGGAATCCCCCTCCTTACGTCCCTGTTCGACAAACTTCTCCTCCTCCTCCTCCACCTTCACCACCACCTCCTGCTGCTGCTGCTGTTACAGCCACTACCCCTGCCCCTGCCCCTGCTCATGTCCCCTTTCCTCCTTTCACCCGTCGATCTTCTCTTTCCCTCTCGTAAACCCAGCCGACCAAGCCGACCGAGCTGGCGACACCCTGTCTGGCAAGACCGGCCGACGACGGACAAAGGAGGGGGAGCTCTGCCTGCTGGCTGCCATGTTGCCACATTTCTTTCCTTGGGCTGCGCCTACCTTCTCGATCCCAAGGACAAATTCGACGAGCCGTGCCAGCCGTCGTGGCGCGCTAGGCGACTGCCGGTCTGACTTAGCTGCTGCCGCTGGCTGCTGCTGCCACTGCTGATGCTGCTGCTGCTGCAACTGCTGCTGCTGCTGCGCCACGTCCGTCGCATCAATCTGCTCTTTTTTTTTTTTCTTTTTTTTTTTTATCGCCGTCTCTTTCCTTTCTCTATCTATCCTTTCCTTTCGTTCAACAACTCTATTTAACGGGATTTAGATTGTGGGATTTACATGGGAATGAAAATTCATCGTGCAAAAGAAAGAAGAATTATTATTTTTCCAACGAGAGAGAGAGAGAGAATTATCCGATATGACGAAACGTGTCCCCTGTTGCGAGCAGATCGCAATCGTTGCTCGAGATTTCGATCAAATGCCAAAACGATGAGCTGTTACGGTACGAAGGTCGATACGGAATGAAGAAAGCAGGTATATTCCCTCTTTTGCTGCCGAAAACCTTGGAGATCAGTTTCATACCTGACTCGAACGTTAACCCTCCTAATTCTAGAAAAACGGTCAGGCTAGTTTTCTTTTGAGAATTTCCAAAAGAATACCGACGATACTTTTATACTGAAAAACTGTTGAAGTGGACGTGAAAATTTACGACCCCGTCCCTTTTTCTTAATCTTTTTCTTTCCATCTTTTGTTTCCCTTCCTCTCTTTCTTCTTCCTTTCCAAGTCACGTCGATCGCTAGCTAGCTAGCTAGCTAGCTAACTTGTCGGGTCGTTCGTTCGTTCGTTCGTTCGTCGTATACTCTCGTCTCGTCTCTTCTCTCTGTCGTCGTCGTCGTCGTCGAAGAAGTATGTATACGTGCCAACGCGCAGCTTGCGTCATCGCCTCGCGAGTTGGCCTACGCGCAAGACGTAGAAGCATGGCAACCGCGCGGACGCGTAGCTAAACGTATTAACCGTCGACTCCATGCCACAAAAACAACATGATCTCATTTCGCGGCGCATACACCGAGAAATCCGTGTTTCGTACTTGCGAGCATTTCGCGTTCTCTTGCTATCCCGATTTCCAAGAAGTCCCGCAATTTCCACCATCGAAAGGTTTTGCCATTAACTTAAAGAGAATGAAATAAATAAAGTAGGAAACTGGTCTTTCGTATCGTCATAAATTCGTGGAACCTAACGGTAATCCTAAAAAGATGACAATTATAACAAAGAAAAAGAAAGTTCCAATTGTATTAGCCTATAGATTTAATACTAAAGACAATTTCTACCCTGATATAACTCTACCTATTACACGATAAGTCTAAGCGGTCATGGGCACTTTCCTGGAAGACAAAATCCCCTCGCTTCCTCCCTTTAAATACCACCTACATCAGCATTTCCTCTTCTACTCCTCTTTACCACTGTCATCTACGTAAAGTAAAACTTTCCTCCTGTTCTACGGCTCGTCGCGTTAAGATCGATGATTGTTCTTTATTATTTTAACAATATCTACCGTCTCTTTAGATCGTGACGGAAGTAATACTTAAAAAAAACAAGCAAAAAAGAGGAGGAGGAGGAGGAAGTACGATACAAGAAAGAAAAAAAAAGAATCAATCAGAATCTTTTGTATCCCGTACACGTATTCTATTTACTTCTCTAACTCTTCTTGTCACGATACCCTACGTCATCGTTATATCACACAACGAATGAACGAGTTGCGCCTGGCTGGCTGGCTGGCTAGCTAGCTGGCTGGTTGGCTGCATCTCTTGTTCTCACGAGTCCGAAGACTCGTTTTTATTAGGCTCTCTTACGAACGCAATCCCGAGATAGACGGGTGACTTAGAAACGAGAGGAGTATATACATAGGACGATGCAACCGTGCTAATTTTATCCAAAATGCATCTATCGTTCCTTGAAAGACGTTTCCCTTTTGGAAGGGAAGAAGAAGAACAAAAATTCATATATATAGCATAGCAAAAAAAGAGTAACGGGGAGTGAGAAAGAGAGAGAGAGAGAGAGATCAGAGCGTGAAACGCGCGAAAGAAAACATAGGCTATGGTAGTATTAGTTTGCTGGTGCTGTTAGAGTTCTACCGTCCTTCTGGACGGAGATTGAAAGGAGAGAAAGGCCCGCAAAAATGCACGGCTCCGCGCTGGCTGCCGTTGCGCCAGCGGTGGTGGCGGCGGCGGCAGCGGCAGCGGTGGCGGCAAACGGCTGGACGAGAGAGACCATGGCAGACAATATGGCGCCGGTGGAGCAGCGTCGTCACGCTGCTGTGACGTTTCCCGCGCACGTCATCGACGGAAGCGAGCCTGCAATATGGCGGAGCAGCACAAACCCTAAGCGAGGTGCGAACGAACGCCTGAGACGGTAGAGGGGACAGCGGGTGGGGCGCCTACGCTCACGGCTAGAAGAGGAGATCAAGAAAGAGATAGACGACAGCGGGCTGGAGGTGATATGTATGAGTAGGATATATATGTGTGTATAGATGTGAGAAGAGGGTGAACAGTGTAGAGAAGGGAGAGGAGACGCATACATGCATACACGCGCACATATAATATATACACGGAGAAGAAAAAGAAGAACTAAACGGGCGACGGTGGACGGTGGACCAGCCAGCCGGCCGCGCGCTCGTTTGAGAAGAACCGAGTTAAGCTCCAGACGAAGGGAGGGGGTACGGTTTACTGAGAAGAGAGGCATAGAGGGGAGGTGAGACAAAGCAAAACGGAGAGAGCGCCGGTGTCGCATTCTGACCAGCAGCAGTGGGGGATATAGACTACGGGAGAAAGAAAGAGATAGAATAGAGGGAGATCAAAGAGAAGGGGAAAAGAGCGTTTCGGTGGGAAGTGGCTACGGTCTCGGACTCGTAAGAGGGGATGAAAATTAGTTACGGCATCTACCAAGACCTAAAAGGAACTCCGTACTCCGTGCGGTCAGACTAGTTCGTGTGATGTTACGCGCCGAGGTACCCCCGTGCATCGTCGTCGTTTTAGTCATTTTAGTTTTTGTTCCCGTAAAGTTGTTCATAGTGCCTCTAGTGTTTCGTCCTGTTCAACGTACCACGTTTTATTATTGTGTTAAATAAAAAACTTGTGTGATTATTCATTGACACGCCTTTTGACGCACTCGCAAACATACTACATGATAGTTGCCCCATTACGTGCTTGTCTCTCGCCATGACCCGTGGTACTAGTGAGATACTCGCAGAGGGAACTACGGTGAACATGGTGCATCGCAAACAACAGCGATCGCTCCATCAACAACAACAGCAACAGCAGCAACAACAACAATCGTCACAACAAAACGTACGGAAGTCAGTGAGTGTGATGGGCAGCAGGCGCATATTTGCACCGTCCTTTAAGCTCAAGGTCCTTGATTCTTATAGGCATGACATCGATTGTCGTGGCAATCAACGCGCTACAGCTAGAAAGTATGGCATACATCGCCGACAGATACAAAAGTGGCTTCAATGCGAAGATAATTTGAGAAACAGTTGCACCGAAACTAATAATTCGAACTCTATAGTATCAGCTTCGTCACCGTCGTTGTCCTCTTCTTCTTCTTTATCTTCCTCCTCGTCGCCGACGTCAACGACAACGGTGATCTCGAAACAACACGACGTAACACTGTCGACGTCGGAAGGGGCTGCGATGCCCGGCGTGACTCCAGCGGTGCCGGCGCCGGCCTTGAACCTCGGTCTCGCCAGACTGCACGGCGACGAGTCGACCGTCCGGCCCCCCCTACCTCTTCTTCCGTCACGTCCTCTTACTCGAGATTCGCCCTCGTCACCACGGTACACGCATTCAACATCCGAAATCGTTCCATCGGCTACGACCACGACCACAACGACGATGACCATCGTTGATGGGTATAGTAATGGGCCACGTGATCAACACCAACGTTCAGGATGTCACGGCGAAATCGAAAATGAACCGATGCATCAAATTTCCGCGTTGAACGAACGCGAAAGGAACTTTTACGATTGGAATAGTAGTATCGAGGAACAACGTAAGCGTCATTTTGAAAGTAATTCCCATTACGATATCGTCAACGAATCTAAATTATACGGAACGTTCAAGAATTCTTTCCGATCGAGTATTCAAGATTTCCCATTCCAATTGATGGAGACCGCTGCGTCAACGATTACCAGTAGTCCTACTACTACTCCTGGTAGCGTCGATTCATCCTCAATGGACGGAATTCCTTATTGCAGAACGATAACGCCGTCAATGGTAAAAACGGAATGTTCAAGCCCAGTCATCGCGGCTGCCTGGACGGAACATCCAGCACCTATCTCTCCTAAGAAAGCTACGCGAGTAGCAGGTGTTAACGATTGCTACGGTGGAAGTAACACGTCCACCGTCGTTCTTTTAAATGAATCTTTATATTCTAACAAGTGTTCCGAGTCAATTGGAAAAAGAAATCGTATGACTGTATTAGAATTAGAAAATATGGAAGATAAAAGACGAAGGTTATTCTGTGACGTCAGAATCAAGAAGGAAGAGATAGACGAGGAGGAAGAAGAAGAATCAAGGTTACCCGGAGAAGAAGAGACCCGCGAAGGGGATCGGGTGCCATCATTTTGCATCGATTCTCATCCAGCAGGACGGACTACGTTTCCCATTGACTCTAGGAGTCCCGATGACGAACAAGAGGGAATCTATTATTCCGAACCTGGAAGTATTTCAGCGAGGTCCAGTAGCGGCAGTTGTTCGGACAGCGAAATGGAAAGCATGGTCGAGTACTGTCAATCTAACGAAACTAGGACTTCGTCGAACGATTTAGGCCGACGAAGATCCTTCTCTTTGCGTTTCAAACTCGACGTATTGGATGCTTTCCATCAGGACATAGGAGTGGCAGGAAATCAACGTGCAACCGCGAGGAAGTTTGGCATTAATCGTCGCCAGGTACAAAAGTGGCTCGGCCAGGAAAGCGAGTTAAGAGGCGAAATTGCATTGAGGGGTAACGCTAGACAAAGATTAGGTCCGAGCCAAGAACAAACGATCATTTCGTTAGACTTTCCAGTCGATTTGAGAACAAATTATTCCGTTTCCCCTATTCCCGAGGAGGAATGCGTTGATGTCGAGTACGTTGAACGATCTATGCCATTTCACGTTTTACCGAATCAACAAAGTGGTGATTGTTGCGAATGGGCATCCCCGTCGTCGACGACTCTTTCAAATAATCGGCCAACTAATTTATCACCAGAAATCCTATTAGAACCATCGAGGATTTGTACTGGATATACGTGTTGCATGGAAGGATCAAATTCATCTTGTTATCAAGAACTACGTTCCTCCCGAGGATCATCCTATACGGATTCCGTAACCGGACTATCGTCCCATTGTTATTTATCACCACGAGAATACAACGAAACTGGGCCGGAGGAATCGCCAAATAAACGACGACGATGTACGGCTACGTTATCCTGTTGTTACGATGAATTTATTTTTACCTCACCGAAAGGATCTATTCGCATGGATACGGATGAAACCCCGCCGCAGGAGGCGCCACTCTGTCTGGTCAAGCAAAAAAGATGCTTAGATTTCTCTCCGTCGCTAGTAGAACCAGTCACGAGTACTGTTCCAACTCCTCCGATCTCGCAGCAAGTACAACCACAACCACCATCAGCACTACCACCATCAACAACAACAACAAGAACAACTAATAGTAAAGATGCCATACTCTTCAAGCCTTACTTAGACAATCCTATAAGTAAACCTAGCAAGGAGATTGGTGTTAATCGCGATCCCTCACCTTTCGGGACTCACAATCTTCTTAACCACGACAATAACAACTGCCAGAGTATATGCAATCTAAACGAGGACCGAGTTGGGCACGGTTACGCTATCGAGCTCAATCTTAAAGTACCGTTGTCTTGGAGGAATCAGACTAGTAGTACACTGCACCCCGATTTCCACCCTATAAGAAGCGCATTCGTTAGGTATCCGACTAGTAGTCCACACTTCATCTAGCCCTATTACCGTCGTCAATTTTATTATTTAAATTTGTCGAACACATACAATATTTTAATTACCTTACGAAGAACGGAACAGGTGTATGGGAAGTGCAACGATTTCTTAATAATATTCGTTACATGTATATACATATATATATATAAAGATGAGACTAAAGTTCACAATGTTAACAATATTTTTTCAATCAAAGGATAATGCAAGGTAATAAAAATTAGGAAATATAATGGTGGGGGTCCAGTGTTACGATGATGACGATTAAATATATCGCGGGAATCCGTACGTGATCTACGACACGTAGACGAACGTCTTTCAACGAACAAGTTCTTATCTTTTCCGTGGATCGACGCCTGTCAACATCGTAACATGGTTGTGTTTTAGCGATAAGGAATGTATAATCCGCCGGCCATTGGTCAAGAAAGAAAAGGGAATAGGAACCACCACTTGTATTCTTCTTCTTCTTTTTTTTCTTCTCAATATCTTCCTATTCCAGGCCCCACCCCCCTTATTACCCCCAATTGGCCCCCACTGTTATCACTTCGATGATTTAGTCGACGCTTAATCAGCGTCGGTTAACTTTTCCGAGATTAAAACCTGGTGGCTACTATCAGCTAGGCCGTTTAGAGGTCGAGTACGCGTGCTATAATTACGGAATTATGTCAGCTGCCCACGTGATCAAAGAAAAGATAAATAATTTCATGATTTTCGATTGGAAACGTGTGTGTGTGTGTGTGTGTGTGTGTGTGCGTGCGTGCGTGCGAAAAAAAATTTAGAAATAATATATCGATATAGATTTCGTATAATAATTTATCGGAGGCGTATATATTAGTTTTAAAGAAAATATTTTTCTACGCCAGAGCCCCCCTCTTATACTGCGAGATGAGGATAAACGAATTTTTAGATGTGGTTAGAAAATAAAGAAAAATAAAAAACAAATAATAGTAATAATAATAGTAATAATAATAAAAAAAGGGGGGAAGGGTTAGTTAATGGGGAGGATAGAAAAAAAAAAGATAAATGGTAGCAATCGCGTGAAGAAAATGGCCGAAAATTTAATGGGGATTCGTGTGTCGTAACACAATAATAATTATAATAATAATAATAATAATATCGACGATTCAGAAACGCTTCCGTTCGAGAAAGATCAGAAAACTACGCGTGCCTTTTAATTTTTTCTTTTATTCAATCGTGAGCACATAGATAATGGTTTTTTTTGTCTATGTATTATATATTGTATAATGTACGTACGCGTACGTAGTGTATGTGTAGTATATTGCAATATGCAAGTTGAAAGCATACACCCCGCGTGCGTATAGGAAAAAAACTATATATATATATATGTTATATGTATAATAAATTCAAGAGAATATATAAATATAAATATATATATATATATAAATATAAATATATATATATATATATATATATATATATATATATGTATATTTTATACTATACAAATCTGTCAAAAAGCAAGAATATACGTATAAATATTATTTATACATATATATATATATATAGAAAAATGTATTTGTCGTTATTATAACGGGTGTACATTTTTTTAAATAATTTATCCCTATGCGTGAAAAAATAACACAGCGAATTAAATTGCAACGATAATCTATGTAAACAATTACGAATATAATTACGTATATAATTACGTATATAATTACGTATATAATATAATAACATATATATATATATATATAATTATATATATATATATAAAAGAATATTGTAAAAATCGCGTGCCTTAAAATCGTAGTCAACCATAAGAAAAGTATCAAAGTTTGTCGAAATGTTAAGTATTACATTTCGCTTATCATCTAAGTAAGAACTGATGTTAGAAAAATGTTATGACAAAAATAAATAAGAATATATCATTTCGAAATAAGACGAGAGACATTAAATATGATTTATTACAAAAATTCTTTTCAACTTGAACAATATAAATACCGAAGTCCAGTTAATTAACATTAAAAAAGAAAAGAAAAGAAAAAAAAAAGAAAAAGAAAAACAAAATATGCTTAAAAAAAAAAAAGTCAACTTCATTCGTAAATAAATGCATCGAATCGAATGAGTATACTTGACTGAACGTAAAACTGTAAAAAAAAAAAAGAAAATAAAAAAAGAAAACTAAAGTCAACAACGGTAATAACAAAATTATTTGCCGACAATCTTTAAGATAATATATATTATATAGAAAATAAAGATAAAAAATACGATAAGTATATATATATATATATATATATATATATATATATGAGAGGAGGGGTTTAAAATAAATATTTTTCTATTTTATTTTCGTTCTTTCTACGTTCTTTCCTATCTAACAAAAGTAAAATTAAAATGCGAGAAATGCAAAAATTAAATGCACGAGACGTGCAACTAATAAAATGGTGATATCTGAAAAAAACAAACAAATTTCAATACAAATGAATAATAATATCAATGATACTTCAATGATATTTTCAAACGAGATCTCGTAAGAAAAGAAATTTTTTATCGTATATGTAAAAAAAAGGGGATGAATTTTGATATATATAAATATATATATCAATTTTTTGTTTAATCATATTGCAAGATATGCATTCTCATGCATTGATCATATTGCATTTTAGTGTATATATATATATATATATTAATTTTTTACTTATATTTCCTCGTGTTACGCGATATTTATTCGTGTTAAGATGATCAAAGAAGGAACTCTTAGGAATTTCCTATGAGAATAGATGAACGATACTGCAATTAGAAAATAACTATTACTACGGACGTTAAAGATAATTATTTAAAGAGTGAGAGAGATATATATAGAATAGAAAGAGGGAACAAAGAAATAATGGAATAAAATACGTCATTGGTATATAAAAAAAATCGTACGTAAGTTTATATATATATAAAATTATTATATATATATAAAATATTATATTATATTATATATATATATATATATTTATAATAATATAATAATAATATAATAATTAATATATATATATATAATATATATATATATAAAATTGATCTATGAAATTAATATATTATTTTTTAATTCTCTTCTTTCTCTCTTTCTTTTTATCATATTTGTTTTTTTTTTCATTAACACATTCAAACAATAGAATCCGATTAATTATTATTTCGAATTGGCTCTTTCTCTTTTTTTCTTTTCTTTTCCTCGGAATCAAATTTTTATCTTCGTCGGTAGAAACAAAAAAAAAAGAAAAAAAAAGTAAATATGAGTCACGTTTTGATGCAACAAAAAAAGAAAAAAAAGAAAAAAAAAAACCATTCACGGATTATTCACAAAGATCTTTACGCGCGCGATCTTTTTGCTTTATCGCAATTTTTTTTTCTTTTTTTTCGCAAGATTACAACCGAAAGATAACCTTTTTCAATTTTATAAAACACGCAACTAATCTAAAAAAAAAAAAAAAAAGAAAAAGAATAGTTATATATATATATTTATAGATTTATCACTTTTGCATATACATTTGTGTAATACAAGTTACGATACGAGATTACGTTTACATTTATTATATCTTTTTGATTTTTTTTTTTCTTTTTTTCGGCCTCACCACCCCCCCTCATTGATTTTTAATTTTTTCTTTAATTAAAATTTTGTAGAAATTGTGTTAATATAATTATTTCCCAAATGAAATGTAATATTTGATTTCATTTAATTATAAAATTTCGAAGAATAAATTAATAATAAGTATTTTTGGAACGACGATTTCGTCGTAATGTTACAACAATATTAAATAATAATAATAATAATAATAATAAATGAAATAATAGTCTCTCGTCTTAGATATATTCGTCTCTTGTTAAATTTTATTAAAGAAAGATGATGGAAAAGTGCCCCGACGGATTATGGAAACGTACAATAATTAATAACATTTTTCTTTTTTTTTTGTTCTTTTTTTTTTAATAGAATAAATCGTGTGAATGCCATAAACGAATGAAATAAAATGCCATATACAAGTTTTAACACAATGAATAATAATTATATAAAAAAAAAAAGAACAAAAAGAACTAGAATTCACACAACGTGGTGATCAACGTAAAGAGGATGATTAATATGAAAATGGTGTATTCGATAGTACGAATGAAGTATATAAAAAAAAAAAAGAATAGAGAGAAAGATAAAAAAAAACAAAAAGAAAAAAAAAAGAGTGAGATAAATATTCGTTAACTCTTTTACATCATACATATATGCGTGCGGGTATGGTGTGTTGTGTGTGTGTATAAAAACAAGTGTTTCCAGACCGAATAAATATGCGTTTGACTATGTATATGTAAATGAGCGTATGGATGTGTATGTATATGATGTGTGTGTGTGTTCAAGCAGCCCACAAGAGTCTATTAACGAGGCATAAGGCGTATATAAGCAATATTTTTAAGTGCATAAATGGTGGTTCAGAGAGTGGGCGAGCCCCCGTTCTATGGGGGTCGCGTAAATCGTCACGAGGATTCCTTCGTTCCTGTCTTGAGCGCACAAAAATTCTATGTAATATTGTAAATATGTGTGTGTGTGTGTGTGTGTGTGTGTTAGATCGGTAGCAAACCAACGACGACAATGAGAATGATGAATATGAATGATGAATATATATATATATAATTAAATGAAAGATAATATTTTAATTTAATTTTTGATCTGTTCGTACGAATTCGTTTTTTTTTTTTTTTATATATTGACGATTAATTTGAAATAATTTAAATTATTATTAGATATAAATTTAATTTGTTAACACAACAACGTTTATGAGAAGTGATGGATATATGTATATAATTAATTAAACTAAAGAGAATATATATTATTTTAATTTTGATCCTTTCATTTTTGAATTCATACACGTTATGGGGGACGATCAATTTGAAATAATTTAAATTATTATTAGATATGAATTTAATTTGATAACACAACAACGTTTATGAGAAGTGATGGATATATGTATATAATTAATTAAACTAAAAAGAATATATATTATTTTAATTTTGATCCTTTCATTTTTGAATTCATACACGTTATGGGGGACGATTAATTTGAAATAATTTAAATTAATATTAGATATGAATTTAATTTGTTAACACAACAGCGTTTATAAGAAGTGATGGATATATGTATATAATTAATTAAACTAAAAAGAATATATATTATTTTAATTTTGATCCTTTCATTTTTGAATTCATATACTTTATGGGGGACGATTAATTAAAAATAAATTAAATGAATATTATAGTTATAATAATCGAACGAAGGTTGTGTGAAAAGAAAAAGAAAATGTGAAAAATAAAAGAATAAATAATAAAATATATTAATCGTGTTCGTTCACGAAGGAAGTCTCGATCACATAAGTGCCTTATCGTTATTGTAACTCGTTTAAGAGAAAGAATCGAATATATTTTTTAGATATTGAAACGTTTCAAAGGTCCCTCTTTATCGAAAAAATAAAATCAATTTATATATTGATTTATAATTAATATTCAAATATTTTCTTATACGAAAATATATATATTTCTTATCTATTCGATTCGATAAAGTGACTTTTTTTTTTTTTTAAGAAAATGTATATATTAAAAATTGATCAAATAGATAAACGATAATTAAGTATAAACGTTTCCTTATTTTATTCTAATAAAGAAATAAAACAATAATATTAGACGGAAAGAGTTTCTTTAACTCGTCTGTGTCGTGTCTTGTATTTCCACGTATTTACGTTTGCCGTTCGATAATTTCGAAGAAAACTACGATCGATCATGCTACGACGATCATGCTCGTCTTTTCCCATCTTCGTTTAGTTACTTACAAACCCCTTTTATTATAGCATTCTTGATTTTTTCCCCTTATAAATAGAAAACACGTTTCTTTATTTTTATTCTTTTAATTGATCTCTATAGGTAAAACAATTATAATAAAAAATTAAAATGAAAGATAATTCGATTCTTCAACGAGAAACTAATGACGAAATTTTTACACAAATGTGATTTATATTATAAAATAATCAAAACAATTGTCGCCTTTTAAATTTGTCCTTAACACGATCGAGATTATCCCCATATAAATAATATAATAAAATAAATTGAAATAAGAGATTAAACTATGTAAAATATATTCATGAAAAAATGTATCTTTATATGTGTATGTGTATGAGAATGAAAGAAAAAAAAAAACACAACGATACAATGAATCTATATGTATATATTATTATTATATATATATATTATTTAAAATATAATTTATAATATATTATATTATATATATATATTATTTAAAATTTATTCAGTATTTTCTCTCGTTCAAAATTATAATTTTTTGATGATGTAGGTTCATAGGGAACTTGGACATGAAAAGAAGTAGAACTTAATTTAATTATTATTAATTAATATTAATTAAATTATTTAAAATGTATATATTTTATTTTTTAATATATTATATATTTTATTATATTTTAATATATATATATATATATATATATATATATATATATATATATATATACATATAAATTCATTTGATTTTTATTCACACACACATACACACAAGTCCTCGTGAACGTGATCGTATCCTTTTCCATTGGTAGGATTCGCCCGAAACGACCATATCCGTCATTGTGATTCATCGAGAGGAAGAGGAAGAATGTGAGGGAGGGAAGGGAGGAAAAGAGAGAGACAGAGAAAGAGAGAAAGAGAAAGAGAGAGAGAGAGAGAGAATGAAAGGGAAAATTACGATCTTATTGTCTGTCTGATCTGGTTTAAGAGAGAAAGCTCCTGATAACGTTTTC
Organism: Polistes exclamans; assembly: GCA_023678865.1. Lineage (NCBI taxonomy): Eukaryota > Metazoa > Arthropoda > Insecta > Hymenoptera > Vespidae > Polistes > Polistes exclamans. The sequence continues at coordinate 942,647 of JACGWG010000025.1, forward strand.
TTTCTCTTACATTAGATTGAAACGAGAAATAAACTGAATTATTGTATTAAAATATTGTATTATACATATATATATATATATATATAAAACAAGAAGAAGATTAAGCATAGATTATACGAGATATTAGAAGTTTACCGAATTTAAAAAGAAAATATAAGAGATTATTTTAAAACAATTATCTTTGGTATTTTATATCATCAATTATTCATTCTACCCTTTCAATACCTATTATCCTAAAATTCTACGATATATTGGAATAAATTTCAATTTTATTATACCATTGTTTAAAAATGATTCCATCGATTAATTATTTAAAATCTGAATTTTGTTTAAATTCCTTTTCTTTATTCCTTCTCAAAGAAAATTCACGATAGATGGATAAATAAACTTTCGTTGTTTCACAAAAACAATGTTGTTATTTAATTAATATAATAAAAAAAAACTAATATATTTTCTAATCATTTAAATAAATAAATAAATAAATAAATCACACAAATTATATATATATTCTACAAACAAAATCACAAAATGTTACTAAACTATTTTATTCCTTTCTTATTTTCTTTTCTAGATTGCAGAAGGAAGACAAAAAAAACGTATCGATAGTATTTCTCTCTCCTTTTCTTAAAATAAATAAACAACAATAACAATAACAATAACAAACAACAACAAATAAGAGAGAGAAAGATAGATAGAAGATATTATTTGAATAGTTGCTAATAGAAGAGAACTTCTCGAATTCCTCGATTGTACCGATCAATCTACAAGTACACATTAAAACTACAGATAAGTAAGAGTCAACCAGCTGCAAGTTGCACGAACGATGCACGAACAACGATGCACCAGCAGAGCGATGCATTATTTCCGTTATCGCGTACGATTGGCAGCGTGAACGAGCGACGGTCATACACGTACTCGTTAAACTTTCTAAGCACGCCATACTAACCACTTCCATACATACTTATATATAATATATACCTGTATATACGTATACATACATTTACATATATATACAAACTTATATATATACCTTTAGATGTGTATACATACGTTTATATATATACATATATACTTATATATATACCTGTAGATGTGTATACATATGTTTATATATATGCATACATACTTATATATATACCTGTAGATGCGTATACATATGTTTATATATATACATACATATTTATATATATATACCTGTAGATGCGTATACATATGTTTATATATATATATATACACCTGTAGATGCGTATACATATGTTTATATAT
>JACGWG010000025.1:956631-997173 GCA_023678865.1 Polistes exclamans
CGTATAGAAAGGAAACCTCGTAGCAGATATTTTTAAAACAAATGACATAAAGCAATATAGTCATCTTTAAAGAATTAAAATATAAGGAAACTAAACAATTGACATCTCTCACAAGTTTTTCTCATGCCAACTGTGAAAGTATAAATTACCATATTCTGTATCTATATGAAAAAATTCTTGTTGTTTTACTTCTTAAAGATGACTATATTGCTTTATGTCATTTGTTTTAAAGATTTCTATAACGTTGTTTCTTTTCTATATTATTGTGTTTCTCTGTGTACTGTGACAAAGTTTTTGGTTATACTCTCTTTATTTTATTATTTTTATAAAATTATTTATATTGCAGATTTTCAAGTATTTAAAGATTTGAAAAGTGTAGTTTTATTTAAACAATTGCATCAAAATTACATAGACAAAAGCATCGATTAATTATTAATGCACTAATGCACTTTCCTTATGTTACAGTTAAATGTTACCCTGGAAGTCATCTCTGTGCATGAGCATTAAAATAATAATATAAAAATGATAAAAATGCTAAAATCTGAACGTTATAATGTTAAATTTTATTGATTAGGTGGATTATTGATTTTATACACATGCGCAACGTTAGGAAATTCATATAAACAACATTGAATAAAAGTAATTTGATAGAGGACAATGTCTCATTTCAACGTCGAATTTCGAAGGAGAAGGTACATACATCATATATTTCTGGCTTTTAAACAGCAATAGACATTTCTATCGATTAATTAACAATTATTCTAATATTCTAATGCACTCTTTTTATATTTCAGATTGTTCAAACATATATGTACTAGTATAAGCATTACATATACTTATGAACCTAGTTTGAATGTTAAATAATTTCGATGTGGTATTCTTTTTGATGAGAATTTTCCCTTTTAAAGTCTTTATTGCACAGGGACGTTACAACAAATGTATATTAGTTTAAACAATTACATAAAAATTGAAGGAATGTTTGAATCAGAACGTTGCAATGTGACAAAGTTTTTGGTTATACTCTCTTTATTTTATTACTTATTTTTTAAATATCAACAAAGAACGTATACACCTGATAGAAACATAAAGTAGATAGTAATAATTATAAATGAGATAATTATAATTAATAATAGAATGGATTTTTGATTTATATAATAAATAAATTATGTGTGTTTTCATGTGCAGTGTGATAAGGTTTATAGTGCATATTGTCTTTATTCTTTTCGTTATTTTTTAAATATTAAGAAGATACGTGTACCTTAAATAGAAAAATAGAATAAATTTTTTATTTATTTAATAAATAAATTATTATATCAAGCTTGACTAGCGTGGTCATGAAGAAAGCCGAGTTACGTACGTGTGACGGGGCAAGCTTGTGTGCGTGAAATGCATTTCTATATGGTTATTGGGTATTTCAAATTGGCCGCGTGACTATCAGCCAATCAGGGCTCTTTGCTGATATTCCTTCGTTCTTTTCGCGGCAACGGTGGTGGAGATCGCACGGATACTATGGCGTCCCGTTATTCAAAGGTAATTAAAAAATAATTTCTAACGTAAAATAATTGTATTATATACTAATCGATTCTTCTAACAAATGACTTCTAAATAATATAATCGAAATATTACGATAATGTCGAGGATAGAAGATATTTGCGTAGAAAAAATTCCATGTACATTGGTATGCATTTTTCTATGCAATTATTTTCTTATTTTACGACATAATTTCTATAGGTATGGACTTATAATGATCAATTTTTATTGTCTTGCTTAAGAAAATATATATTTCGACAATTGTTATGTTTCTATATACTGTTTTTAACTATTCGATATTTTTCTATAATAGATGGAAAAAATGCAAAATTATCAAGATCATCAGAGATACGAATTTTTGCGGGTAAACTATCGCGCATAGTATATTGCGCAAGATGCGCAGCAGCAGCAACGCAGAGGCAACGCAGTTGCATTGCAGGGGGAGCCAGGGGAAAGGTAAAGGAAACGCCATTTTGGAATGTGTCAGTTGTTCCAGCGTACTGCATCATCTATTTTAATACAGGTAATTAAAAAGTATTTTACTCTTTCCTATTATACATCAAACGATAGCTACACACAAGATTTTCATACGTGAGTGTTTTCAAAACGAAATATTAAAAAATATGGAAGATATAATCATCGATGTATCTCAGTTTCGCGCCAAACCTAACCAATGTTACTTAATAATATTATTTTCTAATTTCGAGCTTTTTTTTCATGGTATCGATAATTATTACCATCTCTAATGATTCTCTAATTAATTATTTTTCATAATTATGTATTCAAAGATCGTATTTCGTGTTAAATTTGATTTTTATCACATACACACACATACAGGCATATATACATAAGTATAGGTTGCTCATACACATACATTCTCATATATTTGGCTTTCTTTATATTGTACTAATGTAATTTTATTTTTTTTTACTTTTCTAGATTTCCATGCATTGGGAGAGTGCAGCAGAAATACATATACTCAGTCAAACAATTGTGTTTACTCTTTTTTATCTTCAAATTCATCGAGGTAAGCGTTATTCTTTTTTTAACCTATATAGAAAGAGTGAGAACGAGAGTGAGTTAGAGAGAGAGAGAGAGAGAGAGAGAATATAAGAAAACAAAACATTCGGCCTATAGGCAATTATGAATTGGTGTGTATATTTCCAGGAATTTATCGAGGTGAAGAAAGACAACCGAAACAAAACGAAAACAGCCGAGCACCGAGCACCGAGCATTCGATACTTCTAGGAGATATACACAGAGAGATCTCTATTCCCCTTCCGTCCTTCAACGAGTAAAGATCCAGTGAACGTGACGTATTAAACTTTTATTTCTAACGTTATCTAACGTTAAATACTTTAATAAGTTTTGCATTAGATAGAATAGTATAAAACGGTTTTATTTTTTAGGTTACTCGTTATTGAATTATATATTCTAACCTTAAAAATTTTCAATTAATATTTTTATAAACATTACATACTTTGTATGTAATTTTATACAAGTAGTGAGATTAAAACAATTAATATTGCTTAAATTTATATTGATTCTTTATGATAGAATATTTTTTAAAGTGTGTGAAATGCCTTCAGGAATGATTAATAGGGAATATTGTACTATAATATAATCTTTAGAATGTTTCAGCTTTTCAGATTTTTCTTTAATTTTATTTTATCCATCGTCATCCTAAGGGTAGGATACCCATCCTGCAGTCATCAATGAAGACTAAAAGTAAGTATATTTTTTTATTAAACATTTCTATGATATCCTCAATGGTGTTTTATTATAGGGATGATATTAATTGTTCTTTTTCTTTTTCTGTTTCAGAACATCATTGCATTCGAGCGCGTAGGCAATGAGGTACTCGTGTGTTGCATTGTGTTAAATTAAAATATAAAATAATCGGAAAGTAGAATCAGTGTTGATCGTCGCATGTTAAAAAAGTTTCGTTTGCTCGGGTAAAGAAACTCCGTAAGTTTCTTTTATTCTTTTTAAATGTGTGCTCATCGTCATCTTAAGGATAGGATATCCATCGTGCATTCATCGATGAAGATTCGAAGTGAGTATATTTTTGTATTCCATAATTCCACAAACATTTTAATGGTTTTTCGTAATAGTAATGATATTAATAGTATTGTTTTTTATTTCTGTTTCAGATTGCAATCGTGCGCGAAGCAATATTGGGGAGTGTTTTATCGCTTAAATATATAATTAAAAGCACGGATTAGAAGCACGTTCGTTCGTTCATTTCAATTCGGGAGTGTTACGCGATTGTATTAGAAATTAAATTGACTGCGACCAAAGCAGTAATTGTATTAGAATTTGTTCGAGTAAAGTTGCATTTTTATCTTTAAACAGTCGCACAGACTGTTCGCGTATTAGAGTCAGTGCATCAATGAAGATTTTGATACTTGCATTGACTGTGTGCAAAGCAGTCTTTGGAAGCAGTTGTAGAGTCAGTGATCGGGCGCATAATAAATTAAAATCATACGCGAATTAGAATCAGTGTTGTTCGTCGCATAATCTAATTTCGGTTTCGCGATAAGAAACTCACCTATAGTTTCTTATTTTCGTTTATATCGCGTTTTTAGATTCACGCGAGGTGCATCGCCATGGTGCAATTGAGTCTCATCGCATTGGAATGCATTGTAAGTATTCATTTTAATTCGATTTTATTCGATTTATATTTTATATGATTTCGTATTATATTATAAATAACTTATCGTTTTGTTCTATTTTATTTTACAGATATGACGACGGACTTTCTATCAAAGATGTGGGATGAATTCTTCGATGGATCATCGATGGATCTTCAATGAGTCTTCTTCGATACCAAATCGAGGCATTCTTCGATCGTCCGACTACAATACTTGCTGCAAAGTAGGAGTGTTTTGGAGCCATCGTAGAACTTCTTACGGAGTGAGTCAAAAAATTTAAAGTCCCTCCGGTGCTCAATCATGCCGAGGATGAAAGGTCCTAATCGGCACGAGTTACTGGTTGTAATTATTCCAATAAATTAGTGACGAGCACATGAGTAATTTCTTTCTAGGTGTTACTCATGAAAATAGTATATTGTATTATATATTGTATTGTATATTTTATATTAGTTCAGGATAGGTTTTCTTGTCTCATCGGTTAAATTCATTTTATTAATAATGCAATTAATTATTGCACTTTCTTTTTTATTACGTGTTTTGTTCGTGGTTAATAGTGGTGAAATCGAGCATTAATTTACTCGTTTTCGTCCAGAAAAGCATGTAATATATGTCTTACATGTATTGCTTCGTACTTAATTTATCTAATCGCGATTAATTTTGATATATCGATACTTCGATATTATAAATAAATGAGCAAGAAGACAAACCAAATTCGCGAACGGATAGATTCTAGCAATTAAGTGGTGGCTCAAAGCCCAGTTCTTTTATTAGAACAGCCAACTTAATGAAAGGAGTCGTCCGAGGTTTTGAAATATATATTTAGTTGTCTCTTTTTTTAAATTTTTAAATATTAAAAAATTATATTTAACTATTCTTGCACATAATTAAAAAGTCAAATTCAAATGACTTGTAGAATCTTAGCCCGCTTAGATAAAATAAAATATTTTGATATATGTTATTTAATAAAATGTTCTGATGTGTTTATATATGTATATTAATTATGGTTTTTAGATTAGGATTTTCAGCTTCTAATTTACTAATCTCCCGTTTCTCCCCCCCATACTTTCTGCGTTCTCATCTATGCGTGTGCCCAGGTGTTACACGTATGGGTGAGAAACAATTAGTGTGGGTTTAGTTTTAAGTTTTCCCCCTATTGGCGGCTGTTATTGTGCTAGTGATTGCACGGTGTACATTGCACCTGTGTGTGCGTATTAGGTGTGTGCATTGTACATCGTTTCGTGATAACTTTTAATTAATGCATTATTTAATACTTAGAATACTACTTAGTATAGCACACCAAGAGTTTGGTGTGATATAAAAAATACACATGGTTGTATTTTTCTATTTAAATATATTAAATGTTTCTAATTTATTTTTTTTTTTTTTCATAATAAAATCGTTTGGAATAGTAGAGTTACCGCATTTATTTGTGGAAACTTTGATATACTCGTATATTACTAGTATGCACATATACTAGTATGTACTAGTATTTTTGCTTTAGTTATATTTGCAATAATCATTAGCCTTGGCAGTCGATTACAGCATTGGTACGTACTCCCATAAGTTTAGAAAACACGCGTTTGAACTAGGGTGTCGGAGGTGCCCCGGGGCATGCTCTCTAGTTTAGGCTTTTGCACCCTGGTGGTATGTGAGAGAATCGTGGAGTGAGTGGGTGGGTATGTATGTATGTTTGATATTTTTAAATATGGGTATTAGACAAGCAGGTAGCATACTTAGGTGTGAATGTTCATTTAATTTGTAAGTAGGTAGAGACCGGAGAAGTCGCGCGATTGTAATTTCCACTCAGGAGTGGACAATTTCTTCTCCGGATATTCTACAAAGTTTCAGCAATTCAGTTAGATTCATTTATCATTTAAATATTTCTTGTATTTTTTCCATATATTGCTGATACTCTGTACCGCGAGATATAAATCAGTATCGAACGATTCAAAAGTCTTTGCGTTTTTTTAAAAATTAATTCTTTTTCAAAAAAGTAAAGATAGTTGAATACGTTAGATACTTACCTAATATTAAGTATATTAACGCTTTGCTCTTTAGTAATTCCTACTGAAAATACTTCATTTGTTATATATGCATAGTAAATAAAAAGTAGAGTAAAGATAAAAGATAAAAATGGTCGAGTAAAAAAGTAAGACCATAAGATGTATTACAAAGTTTCTGCATTTGTTTGATATTATTTAATTTTTTAAATGCAAAGTGTTAATAATAGGTTCATCGATTAGATCAAATATCTGTTGAGGCATTCGAGTAAATGTAACTGTACGATTTGTATTATAAAATGCGCTTAGAAAAAGCCTCACAGCAGAGTTTAGGGCATGAAGAAAGAAGAGGCATTATGCCGAAGAGGCTAAGGCCGAAGAGGCCCCCACTTAAATGTGGTATCAAGTGGGCAACTACACAAACTATTGAGTTATTTTCAAAGGTTCGACAATAAGTTCGAACTTTTCGAAAATAGCTCCTTAGTTATATTTTATATTCTATTATATTATTTAATTGCTCGTCATTAATTTGTAGTTGTAATTGGAGATGATGGACCATTCCATCTCCTTGAGACACCAAATTCGTGTCCATATCGTTCAAAAAGATGCATATGTGTTAGAGTCAAAAATATTAATATTTTCGTAATATTAAATTTTGAAGTTTAAATAACGTTCGGTAAACAGTAATTTCTTTTTTCTTGTTTCGTCTTTAAAATTTTTCATTTTTATCGTATTTTATTAAATTTGCAATTTTTCTTTTCTATGTAATGTAGCTTTAAAATATTTCATAATAATTAATAGATATTATTTTTTGTAGTAACTTAGTATTTTTACTTTTTCCTATTTCTTTATTTTTATTAATTTTTTTTTAATGTAAAATCACGCGTTTAAATTTCATTTTATTGCAACGCGCGGTAATTAGAGATTTGATAAAAAGTAAATAAAGGATTCAATTGAAAAGTGCATCTGTGAATTGGACGATTAATATGTCAGGCTATTGTATCACTTTTGATTGTATGATTAATATAGTTTTCTTTTTGTTACAGGTGATCATCTATGGATTTATCATCTACTCGTTTTGATTTTCTTCTACTTTTTAAAATATATATGTATAAAAAACGCATTTCTGAAGGCACACACGTATTTAGACATTTAAAATTAAATAGAATTATTTTTAATTTTTTTACAATATAACTATACTATATATATTATCAATGAATATTGCATTCTTTGATAATGTTGTACCGTCATCGCGTTAAGTACATACTTTCGTCCAATGGTGGTCCCAGTGGTAACAAAAATGATGCTGGGTAGATAAAAAAGGGGACTTGTGAGTTTCTATATACTTCACCATAAAAAAGTTTGCATAGAACCGCAACAGCAGAAAAAAATTAAAAATTGAAAATATTTACCTATTGTTTATACATAATGAACGATTAACTTATTTCTTTTCACTACCTTATTGTTTTTACTTTGGAAATCAACTTTAAATATATCCTCTGTAGGTATATCAACTTTACTTTCATTTTTTTCCAGGTGTGCTTGCGCCTTGAATGTGTGGTTGAGCATGTGTATAACATATCTCCCACTCATGACGTCGCCTTTTCATAATTATTCAAAGTGTAATAATTATTTTTAACTAATTAACGATAAATAAAAAATATTTGATAAAATAAAGTTGAGCAAATAATGGCCAAATAATAGCACTTATTCATTTTTTTCTGCTGTTAAGGTTCCTTGTCAGTGTTCCTACGGTAGTAAATTTTAATCGACACTTTTTTTTTTTCTATTTATAATTCTAGACGATAATATATGACCAGATGGTAAATAAGAATCACTTGTAACTACGTAAAAATATCATGCAATGTTAAATTTATTAAATAGTTATAATTTTTTAATTTTATTATTCCAGTGGAGACGTACTTTAAAAGAATCTTTTGTTTTTTCTTTTCTTTTCTTTTCATTATATCTACGACTGTGTTATTGACAATGTATTTTCATTTTTTTTCTTTTCTTTTTATATAAAGGGTAACATTAATTTTTTCAACTGAATTATGTGTTATGTGATTAGGAGAGAATATGGAATAATATTTTAATATATATATATTTTTTTTTTTTGAAGTTATTTTAGCTTCCATTTTCTTCACATACCACATAAGGAAACAATTTGTATCATAATTATACAGTTATTACACATTGAATTTCAACTTTGAGTACAAATCATTTGCCACACGAAAAAATGTTGTCATTTGAATTATCTCTTAAATAATCTACGGACTTGCACACGTAGAACTGAGTTCTGCATGTATGGAAAGCATTTTGGTACTCCATAAAGTCAGTCTTGAACAGCAGCAAAACTATGACTGAATATTCAGTAGAGCTTTCGTTATCTTTTCTAAAGAAAATTATTTTGCTACTACACACATTAGAGTAGAGAATTATTTTGTAGATTAGTTGGCATGGAATAATGATTTCGTTGTGCAGGTGGCTGATAGATCGGTTGAGTACTACGTACTGGACCACGTTTCTTATTGTATCCTTTATTTCCCGAGTTAGGTCCATTGCCACCTCTGCGGAACTCCATACCACCTAGACAAATTATTTTCATTAGGTATATGTATATATAGTAAGTTCAATTCGAAATATAATACTACGAATAACCTGTAATATTATTTTGACTTGGCTCATTTCGAGTTTGCCTGTTGTTTGCTCTTTGATCCCTTCCTCGATCATTCTTTTCCTAAAATATATTTTAGATACACTTTAATAATACATAATATTGAAATATCTCAAATATGTGAAATTATTTCGTACCATATGAATGTCTTCAGTTATAGGTATACAATCTTCTTGAAGAACCTCTTCATAATTTTCAAAACCTTTAAATTGTACAACGCAGGTTTTTTCAGATACGGCAGTTACTTCAGCATTATAATACTATAAATATCAAAAGAGTATGAAAATAATTATTTAATTATATAAGAATATAAATAAATAATTAAATAAATACATACTCTATTATCTTCCCAATATTTAGCCATGCACTTGTCACCTATTTGCCACACCCATGGATTACTAGTAGGAACATTAGTACTTTGATTATTTAAATGATGATTTTCATTTTTATGTGCAGTAGATCCAATATTTTCCCTACTATTATTTGCATTATCATGTAAATGATATTTATTTAAATGGTTTCTATCATTTCTATCGGACGTATTAGCTCCATAAACTCTACTTCCTGTCTCTTGTGATCGATTATGTCTATTATAGGAATTGTCAGGAAGATGTCTGTTCCTAGTTTCTGATTCAAAATGATTATAATTCCTATTACTAGAATGATTTTTTCCCTGTTGATCGTGTTGATTTTTATGATTATTTCCATTGTCTTCGGTATACCCAATACCAGAATGAGATTGAGGAAGAGAATTTTTATATTCATTATGTTGATTCTTTTGAGAACCACTTCTATTTCCATTATCTTGATGATAGTAACCATGTGTATCCTGATTTCGTTGAAATCTAGGTGGTTTACTTTGTTGAGTACTACTATTTCCATTATACTGTGAATATTGCTGAGATACAGAATTACTATTACTTAATCTTTTATTTGCTTTATTCTCTTCACTATGTCTTGGAGGAGCTTGATACCCACGACCACCTCTTTGAGACCTATAATGCATCAAAAAATATAGAATCTAATCATTGTTCTATATTATTTTATTATTCTATAATATACTTACCGTCCTCCTCTAGCACTATGCATATCTGCTTTTGATTCAAGACGTTCAACATTATTTTCATTACTTTGTACATAATTATTTTGAGCAGTTTCTAAAGGCTCCGGTTGAATTGGCAACTTGTCCTCGAGAAAATCAAATAAAGATATTTTTCCACTGCTTGGTTTACTGTCCTCAGATTTTTTATCAAAACGCTTACTTCTTGGTTCTCTTGGCTCTCTAGGTTCTCTTGAATCCCTATTATAAATATAAAATAATTAATAATTTGTGTAGTTTACTTTAGTTATAAAAAAATAAAACAATAAAATATACTTGTTTTTATTATTGGTTCTTTGTAAACTTTTGATTGCTTTATCAACATTATTTCTGTTAACACGCAAAGCATATTCAGCTTGCTCTACGGAAAATCCTTGTTCAACTATCCTTTGTACACTATGATCTAGTAGCTGTAATATATAAAGTGATAATAGTATAATTAATTAAGAAATATAAATTATAATTTAAGAAAATATTAATATATTCTTTATGTTAACCTGCTTATTTCCACCGCCAAAAACTTTTTTGCTACCTTGCTTAGCAGCTTCAGCTATCGCATCTTTACGCTGTGCTTCAAATTCAGCATTTTCCTTACTACTTTTATCCTTTTCAGCTAACGCTTTGAAATTTTTGTCCTGATCAGAAATTCTCATAATTTCTCTTCCAAACGGTATCCATGGTGGAGGACCACCTTCCTCTGCAGATCTTACTCTTGAGTGATTTGCTAATTTCTATTAGGAATAATCGATATTTTGTTAAAACTAGGTATAATACAGTTTTAAAAATATAATATGAATTAAAGTAAACTTTGTATTTACTTTGTTTAATTCCCATTTTTCTACAAGACCCGATACTCTTCCTCCTAATAGTTGACCTATGTGCAAAGATCTTAACAGAATAATTCCATGTGATATAGGAACACTTCCTGGTTTTAATAATAATTTTGTACCGGGAGGTGTATTCAAGCTATAAAAAACAAAGAAAAAAATGCACAAGCCTCATTAAATAACATTTAAATTCAGGCTTGAATACCTTTACATTATCGGTTACCTTATGGAAGGAAGAGGATCAATTTCCACAGCTTGATAATTATTTTTACCATCGGTTAAAGATATCTTTAACATGCGTGGTGCACCACGAGATTCTTCATTACTTTTAGGGGCAGCAACATTGCGTAATTTTTGTATTTGTAGTACAATATTTCCTTGATGAATGTCTCCTTGTCCGCTACCAATTTCTTTTAAATCAAGCTATAATAATAATGGTATAAAATATTGGTAAAGAAAATATTCATACAAGCTGTACAAACAAGAACTTATGCGAAAAACTTACATCCAAGCAACGTCTTAATACTTCCTCTGTGTTGCTGATATTACCAGAATCACTGACAAGATTATATCCATCGTTGGAAAGATACCTAATATAAATATTTAATTAAATTTCAGTATAAAGCTTCACAAGACATTGTTTACTTCAATACCAATACCATATCGCAATACATTTAAATAACTCAGAGACAACAAAGCAATCAACTATGTCACTCACCAACCATGATCTTTTAACTTTTCCATAGCAGTCACTTTAATTTTCCTTGCATAAAGAAATTCTTCAGTTTATAAATTATCGCACTTTTATTATTACTTTTTTGGCAAATTATTTATTAGAAATGTATAAACTAGAAAATATTTTTTTCGCGAAATATATGCAATGCATTTGGTGAAACGTAGGTAAACATTTTATCAGCTGACACAATAAATCAAATATAGAAATTTCGAACGCTCCGTTAATATATTATGACGGAGTAATATTTTTACAATATTTTTTTTCAACGATCCTTGTATGTCTTACTACTGTGCAATTGTAAAGAATAATCGAACGAAAGAACCGCGCCTACTAAAATCTAACTTGTCTGCCACCATCTTGAAAATGTTGTTGCATCAATTATCAAGATCAACGTCAGATGGCGCGTCGATTAACTTTCAATCAAAAATAAACTTTATTTTTTTTTTTAAATTTTGTTTTTCTGCGCCTACTTCGCTGCTATAAATGGTTTTTCTTTTTATTAAATTAATATACATTTTTTTACAATTACGATTTTAATATTTCGATAGGCGTTTCATTAAAAGAAAAAAAGAAATAAATAATTACACACACATATACACATATATGATACATAGGATACATAGAATAATATTTCAAATTCTAAATTAAAATTATATACTCAAAAATATTCTTATAAATATTTTCCGAACTTATCACGTTTCTAAACAGATTATTAAGAAATAAATAACTGGATTGAATTTTTATATGAATTCATGAACAACAAGTATGACACGTACACATGTTCGTACGTAATTTATATATATGTATATATGTATTTACATATGTATGCAATTTATCAAGTCGATTGATCGGAGAGAATATGTTACATGTGTATGCTCCATCCAAAAATAATTTTCCTTGCAATGCTAAGATCATAAACGTTTTCGAAAGTAGGTCATGCGGATACCATGAAAGCCAGGGAGACTTGTATTTTGTATTCCGGACAAGACCGCTTAGATTTTTGATAATAGACGCAAAATAATACTATCTATTTAAATTTCTTACTTTTCTTTTTGTTTTTTTAAAGGTTGAAACAAGACTCTTGTTTATCGAAAAATATATAATGATCGATAGTAACGAATAGTTCGATTAATCGCAAATCAACAACGATACAACCTAGATCTCTTTATTTAAATGAATAATTTGTTTAAAAGTGTATCGTGTTTATTCTAATATTTTTTACGCACAAAAGTATGGTAAAATTATTGAATATTTGATCAATGTATAATTTATTCTACGAAATTCACGTCTGCATATGTATTTATCTTAATCGAATGGTAGAAATTTTGCGAGGAATTAATTTAGCCAAAGACCGTCACACCCGTAATAATCTACTATGAAAGATTAATGAGTGGAAGTATAATCGTTGATTGGTCCAATTTAGATTTATGATTATTACTTGGGCGGAGTTCTGTTTAAACAAATAATGGAATTATACTGATCGCGTGGGAATCCGACTTTTCGATTGGCAAAAATATGAAAATATCGCTGAAAGAAAATAAGATCCACCCACCCAAATTGAAATTATTTATACGAATAGTAAAGAATATTTCAGTCGATTTTCATCCAAAGGAGAAAGTTATTTTCTCCCTTATTCATCATATAACATTTGTCTATTATAACTAACAAAAGCAATGAAATTTCCTTTTTTTTTCTTTTTCTTTTTCTTTTGAATATATGAAATCGACGTTGAAATTAACATAATAACGTATCATCATCATCATCATCATCATCATCCTTCCGTTCTATCATTACTATTTTTCGTAACTTGAAAAATATTATGATAGGTGAAACGTGATCGATGAAATTTCTCTATAAGAGTTAAAATAAAACGTAGAAGGAAATTATCGATGTCTCTTCTCATAACCTATCTTTCTCTCTTGATTGCATGACCCTGTTGAAACAATTATCTTCGAGCGAAATAACAGACTACGAGCGAGTACTAGCACCACGAAAATCCTTCGGTACGATTCATCAAATTGCACACCTCTTGCACGTCCTCGGAAATCGGAAAATGAGAAAAATAACGAGATTACCATAGAACGTAACACGACGTCCTCGTTTTTCCGCATAGATAAAATAACATTCAAATATAATACAAATATTCCAAACGATATATTATTCGTTTATTACGAAATAACAACAAAATAATAACATTTAAATATTAAGATTTGAATTGAGAATAATAATCCGCCATTAATTTCCCCTTAAAACATTAATCGATAATCGATTACCATTCGTCATCATCGACCAATCAAAAACGTACTTACAAAATAACATTACGATATTTAAAATGAACCAATAAAAATGTACTATATCATTTCGATTAAATCGTATAAATTTGGTACGAAAATTTGAAATATATAAAAAGTCTCGAAACCGATTGCGTTCGCGGGCTTTTTGAAAAGTGAATGTTGATTCGTGGTGTGTGTCTCTTCTGCGTATATTTAATGTAGAAAGAGAGAGAGAGAGAGAGAGAGAATATAAGAGAGAAATAAAGGAGAAATGAAATAGAAGGGGAATCGAAAGAGGGGAAGAAGAACGCGCGCATTAAAACGCATTTTCAGATCACGTCTTCGTCACAAAGGACGTGAGGAGAACTGTTCCCCACTTTCGGCGGCCTCGAAGGATAGCGAGAGCGTAAATTTTATTCTATGTGATTCTCAACTTCAACTTTTAACATACAAAGATAACAGTGCTAAAAGAGCGTCGTCAATATCGTCATCGTCGTTGTTTTTCTCATCTTCTTTCTTGTTGATCATTCCTTTGAGAATTTGTGTAATACGTTCAAATTGCGTTTCAAAGAAAATTGAAAAAGAGAGAGAGATAGATAGAGAGAGAGAAAAAAATTAAACAAACGAGAAGAAGAAGAAAAGATTAATCAAATAAATTTTGGTCAACTTAATCATCATTGATTGTCTCGTTTCTTTTTGAGTAAGTATATTACACAAATACTATCGTGTATTTTCTTTTTTTTTTTTGAAAAGAAAAGAGTGATAAAGAGAACAAGTGTTTGAAATTTCGAACACCGGTTGAAATCTTATTGGATATCGTCTGAAAAGGGTCAAGAATACCGGCAAATAAAAAACAAAACAGGAGGTGAAGGGAACGAGTATGATTTTTCAAGATGATCATACATCTTGTTTATTGCATTATTCGATAATAAAATCGAAGTGTGGAAATCATCACGAGTATAGTGGAAATTTAAAAAAAAAAATAGAGAGAGACAGAGAGAGAGAGAGAGAGTGTGAGAGAGAGAAAAAGAGAGTTGAAAGTGAGTAAGAAGGTTTGACTATTGTTTTACTTCAATTTTGTTTTTCCTTTATTTCAATTTTTGGATCGTGAGTTTAGTGTTTGAATTTATTTGTGCTTTTTTTTTTTGTTTCTGGAAGTGTGAAATTTGTGACGATTATTACATTGTACGGTTTTATTATTAAACGTACGAACCTCAGAGAATCGGTTTTACTTCCATCTTGTTCCACGCTTAGTATACTGGTAGTACCTTGCTGGTTATCGTCGAGAAATCGTCGTCGTTTGTAACTTAAAGCAGCGTTCACATCGACATTTTCATAAGAATTCATTTAATAATTCTATAAACTCCGATGTAAGTGTTCATCATACAGAGTTTTTTATAAATATATCTACAATTAAGATTAATTATTAATTTTTGATATTAAAGCTGCGTATACGGTGAGTCACTAAAGCATTTGTTTCTTTTTTTTTTCAACATTTCAAATAATCGTATAACTCGTTGATAAGTTTGAATTAGTTTTATTATTTATAATTAAAATAAATATAATTCTGACGCGTTTATTATAGATTATTATTTTTATTATTATACATATAATGTTGAATAAGTATCGTTTGTGTCGAATAGATTTATTGTGAACGTAGCTTAAAACTGAATTCGGATTCTAATACTTTTCGTAGAATATCTAAATTTGTTTTGTCGACGACTTTCGAAAACCGTTTCAGATATTTCTCTAGAATTTCTGATAGATTTCAATTGAAGCCAAATCCATTACATCGAGGAACAAAAAAAAAGTCCCCTTTTTATGCAGTTCATTAATAATCGGCGCCTACGATCACTTTAATACCGACCGATTAGAATTTTAAGTTCCCTTCACACAGAAAAATAAATCATTATTTATTTCGTAAAAGAGTAATTCATTCGATAACAAAAAATAATAATATAATGTTAAATGAAATAAAAAAAGAATAAACGTAAGAGAAGAAAAGTGGAAAACAAATGATAAACAAATTTATACTTGTGTACTAAACGTGAATTTATGGAAAAATATTGTTTAATTGGTTTAATTAAATCCTTTATATATATATGTAATTATACAAAATGATATTATCATTATAATAATTATTTCTTTTTTACTTATCCACAATCTAAAGTTCTAATATCACGTGTAATGTAAAATTAAAAGAAAAATACTCAGTCATTGTAACGTGTAATGAAAAAAAAAAATAAAATAGTGGTTAAACGATGGTTAATAATATAATTTTATTTGCATGACTTAGCTCACGTAATTATACGGTTTGGCATGAAAAACTTATGACGAGTTAAAACGCGTTATTGTAGCATAAGGGTTGTTTTAAAGCTAGCCAATGTAAACAATATTTTTCCAAAGAGAAGTCAGTCAGGTTTTGTTTTATTTTTCTCTCATCCATTTCTCTCTTTCGAAACTCCCGCGCGTGCTTTTTCTTCCACGTGTCTGGGACACAGGTGTGCTACTACACACAAGACGTCACACTTACAAGAATTCTTTCTTTACTTTTCTTTTCTTTTCTTTTCTTTTCTTGTACTACTTATTTTTATCGATATCGAATTTCAACGTAGATTTCAAAATTGTTTCTTCAACTATAATAATAAAATCATGGATTTTTCCAATCTTTTTGTGTGACCGTAAAAAAAAAAAAAAGAAAACAAACGTTATCTTCAACAATACAAATTTAATTTGCAAACTTATTTTGTAACATATTCGATAAATTGTAAATTCTTTTAGATTAAAATTCCTAATCTTTATTTTTATTATTAATTGCGTGTACCTTTGGAAATTCTTCTTAATCGATAATTGCATACAACGCGTGGTATGATGTCACGTTGAAGAGATTTTATACACGAAGGATTTTCTATCTCTCTTTCTCAACTACCCGATGACTCAATCAAGCTATTTATTAATTGTAACGTGTTCGTTCGAAATAATAATACAACGCTTGCGTAGATTTGAAACAACGTTAGAGTAATAAGATAAAAATAAAAAGAATAATAGAAAATTTTGAAGTGGTAAAGATATAGGTGTGAATTTCACGAATTTTTTTAACACATAAGGAATTTATATAATTGATTGATATTGTGAGATTATATTTTACACATATATTTGAGAATATATTCTGAAATTTTCCACGATTTTTCTTGAAAAGTAGCAGAGATAGATATATCAGTAGTCGTGCATTGTGATTCACCATTTGATTGATCAATTTGTTTACATTCTTGAAACCGCGCAATATTTTTTTCCTCTTCTATGCAAATTACACTTACATTATCTCAACAAAAATTGAACATTACAATTTTTAGATAGCTGTCAACGGGAAGCATCATTTTTTTGCCATTTTTTCGTATCCTTTGTTTTACAATTAAAAAAAAAAAACAAATACTTCAATAGGATATCATTTTGATAATCAAATTGTGGGCTCGTTTCCTTTTTTCCTTTTTGGATAATTAAATTAAATTCCTCGCTAATAAACATTTATTTAATACTGTAGTAAAATTAGGAATTAACGAGTGGCCAATAATAATCTTATGGGGATGATAAGAAAATGAAATTGTCATCGTTATTAATTCGTGTCCTCCACGCAATAATACGAGGAAGGATACATAAGCTTGATGATGATGTCACGCATATATATATATATGTATATATATATATATGTATGTATGCACCACTACCCTACTTTTATTCTTTAGACTTTATAGTGGCCATGGATTACTTAATGTAAAGGGAGAATCCACTTTCTCCCTCTATCTGTTTCTCTCTCTTTTTCTCTCTTTTACAACGTCTTTTTAAGGCAACACTCTCTTGCGTGAACGTTAACATGCTTATGCTAGTAACGTGTTACACGTGTATCGTTACGTTATATCATTATTATGATTCATTTTGAAATGAATAGAAAAAAAATTTGGTTGAAATCTATAATATAAATCAACGTTATATATAATCAATTTATTATCGTTTTAATATTCTAATTAATAATGATCAAATATATATTAATAACAT
Source organism: Polistes exclamans (assembly GCA_023678865.1). Classification (NCBI taxonomy): domain Eukaryota; kingdom Metazoa; phylum Arthropoda; class Insecta; order Hymenoptera; family Vespidae; genus Polistes; species Polistes exclamans. The sequence continues at coordinate 974,481 of JACGWG010000025.1, forward strand.
TATTTTAATATATTTATGCGCGTATGTGTGTTTTAAATATTATCGTGATAATATTTATAAGATTTATAAATAAGTATCTTAGGGAATTTGGACATTAAAAAGAACTAGAACTTAGTTTTGATTAATTTAACACAATTAATTAAATTTAATCAAAACTAAGTTCTAGTTCTTTTTAATGTCCAAATTTCCTACAACAATTAATTTAACACAATTAATCAAAACTAAGTTCTAGTTCTTTTTAATGTCCAAATTTTGGACGAGAGACGAGAGAAATAACTAATTTAAGATTTATTTTCTATAATATAATTTTTTTTTATTTAACTTTATTAATCTCTCATTCACAGTTATTTGATTGAAATTTAATACGAAATAATTAAACTAATAAACTAATACGAAAATAATATCGTAGGAGTTACGAGTAATTTATTAAAGAATTGAATTAATTATGAATATTAAAACGTGATTTTCCAAATAAATTTATTTCGTCGATTTATATCGGTCTATTAATGGTGTCTCTTCGAAATATTTATTTGATATCACCTTGAAATTATTTATTCTTATCGCTGATTCTTAAGTTGCAAAACACGGATCGTTTTGATAAATATATTTTTTTTTTAGCAACGTTTCTCATTCCACTAAGAATATAATATAATGTAACGATCTAATCAAAAGAATATTTAATGTAATTAATCGACTAAGAAGTTTAAGATTTCTTTCACGTGTTTAAATTACAAAGTATCTTCTTTCGTAATAACCCCTAACGGAAATGAAAATAATTGGTCGATGAGATTACTAAGACAAATTTGTTTTAAACGAGTAAACGGAAATACCTGTTGGAATATTTTTGTCGAAATTTCGTGAATTAAAATGACGTCAGAATTATTACAATGATCGATACTAATTCGAGTAACGTATAGTAAATTTTTGAGAATACAAAGTATTCCTGGGTTTTTTTTTTAAGAACAATCACGTCGTACAGTGTCATGGAATATAATTCAACGTCAAAAAAGAAGGAAAAAAATTGTTTGTTCCTTTTTAAAAAAGATCTATTCACTATAGATTTATAATAACTATGTATCTATGTGTGTGTACACGTATTACGAGTTACCCGATTAGTTTCAACATCATTTTGAAAGTACAATTTATTATTCTCACGTTTAATTATCGTAATTATTGTTGTTTTAGTAGATCAAAAGATTGAACAAATATGGGATACGGTACAGAGATGGACGGTTGCGGCCGTTTTATGAAATATTCTTTATTCTTCACAAATTTCATTATCTTTGTAAGTAATAATATAAATATAATATATATATATATCTTTGATATCTAACAATTAAAGATAATAATCCATTTAAAATGAATGATCAATCGTTATATCGAATTTAATTTGTATTAATTTTTAGATTGGCGGTGTTGTTATAACTGGTTTAGCAATATGGGCATTTGTCGACAAAGTACCTTATATCGGTGATTTGATAGGAAACGATTTGTTAACAGGTACCGTTTATGTTTTATTAGCTGGCGGAATTTTGGTATCAATTATCGCTTTCTTCGGATGTGTTGGTGCGTCACGTGAAGTCAAGTGTATGCTGGTCACAGTGAGTCCTTTAATTAAATCCAAATTATTTCCTTTAATTTTTCTTTCCTTTTTTTTTTATCCTGCTGATCTAACACAAAATGTAACAATGATTATTATTATTATCATTTCTTAGTATTTCATAATCGTATTCCTGCTGTTCGTGACGATTCTTATCGGCGGTATTCTTGGGTATGTGTTCAGTGAAAAATTGGTTAACACGTTGGAACGAGAGATGTCTGGTAGTTTGAGACTTTACGATCATCGAAAATCTGTCCGAGATACCTGGGATACTACGCAAACTCAGGTGTGAATAATAATTATAATGAATATATAATATAATAACGAATAAGAATTTTTATATTATACATTATAGTATATTTTGATATCAAATATATAAAATAGATGATATTATTAGATATATATATATTTATATTTTCAAATATTAGCTTCATTGTTGCGGTGTACATACCTGGAGAGATTGGGGACATCATGGTCTTCGTGTACCCCAAAGTTGTTGTCGCGAGGTTCAACCTGGACAGGTATGTTAATACGTAATTATAAATTCTGTGTATTGTTATCGAGAAAAATAATTTCATTCAATGAACGTGTCCATTGCAACCGGTTAAACAGATGTCCTTCATCGTGCAATGATAACTATTACTAAATTATGATTCATCATGATCAGTGGTGAATTTATAATATCATTGCCATGTTTCTAAATATCAAACCATCCACTTTTATATCCGTCATCTCACATTTCAAACAACATCATTTATATTTTCTTCTTTTGATTATTTAATCATCCTACTATTTTTCTTTCTTCTTCTTCTTCTTATTCTTCTTCTTCTTCTATTTTATACAACTTTCTCACGCTTTCACTCGATTAAACTTTCTCAAACGATACGTTGGTTATTTATTTACCATTTGATATGCTTGTAGCGATTTAACTGCAGTGCCGGTACCGATACAGTAAACCCATCGAATGCTTATCTGGAAGGTTGCCTAAATAGAACACAAATTTATATGCAACAGCATGCAGCTGTTATGGGAGGTGCTGGTATAGCTGTTGCGTGTCTCATGGTAAGTATTGTCCATTGATTTCTTTCTCAATGTCACGTCTACCATTTTTTTTTTTTTTTATTATGACATTAGTATTTATAATGATATAATCTATATAATCTACTCATATGAGTAATACAGCTTATTACGATAACTAACATTGTTTTTTTTTTTGTTTCTATCACAATTATTTATTAAAAGAATGAAATTATATAACATCATTTAATTTTTCTTTACTGATCGTGTGTTGATTTTTTGTTTTCTTTTCAGTTCTTTGGAATGGTATTCTCTTGTGCTTTATTCAAGATGATAGAATGACAAAATAATGACTACTACGTTTAAAACATCTCTACGCGCATTTTCACATCATCAAGACTTTTTTTTCAACATGGAAGATAATGAACATTTTCCAACGCATACTTTCACGATATTTCTTTCCTCTTATATGAATCATAACTAACGATAGATCTTTATCATGGTCATTAATAAATTTGCCTCTTGGTGTATATCTCGATGACAAAATTTTGGTCATTAGTTTTTCTATCTTTTCTAATACTTATGAATATTTCTATTTTTTTTCTTTCTCTCTCTCTCTCTCTCTATATATATATAAATATATTATTTGTCTACTTATTTCATTATAAATATATATTAGACATATAAGTATAAGTATATTAAATATTAATGTAAAATAATATATCAATGTTGTTTAATCATTTTTTTTTGCGTTGGGAAAGACACGTTCAAAACGTAGATTTAAATTTTCTTTTACGATCAAAGTAATTACTCGCAACAACTAACAAAAAAAATAAACAAAAAGAAACAGAATTCTCAAAGATCTAAAATATGCGCCAAGAAAAACAAACAATTGTATAATGCATTAGCAAAAATATTTGGAAAGTGCGAGTAAATGTATTGTTGCATTACATATTCCAGATTATTTGGAAATCTATCAACACTGTAGAAAATGATTAATAAATCAAGTTAGTGTACATATAATATCTATGTTAAAAAAAAAATAGACAAAGACACACAAAATGTATCGCTAGAGAAATTTTGTCGAATATTTTCGTTTCGAGTTACGTTTCCACGTCGAATTATTTACACGTACCATTTGAAAACGTGAATTTATGAACGGTTGTCATAACAAGAGTGATTAAGCGATTCTTCTTTCGAATATTTTTTAACGAATCGCATTTCCGTTCAATATTTTTTTTTTGCGTTTACATAAGGTAATGATTAAATGTAACGTGTCATCTTACGATTTTATGTATGATAAAGTAAAGTATTGTAAGAGTATTATAATATTATCATAATTTATCCTATAAAACCTTTAATTATATATATATATATATATATATTTATAATATATATATTGTATTATGTGAAAATGTGTAATAATAAAATAGAGAGACCTAATCTATTTCTTAGATTATCGATATGATGATTCCAATTAATATATTACAAATAAAACAATTATCAGCCGAATATAAATAAAGTTCGTAAAGTTTTACGTAAAGATTCTCTTTAATGATTAAATTATAATTTTTCTTAAAAATATATTGTACATACTTAAACTTTAACAATTCACTTAAATATGAATACGATATCGGTATTTTTTTTTTTTAATTTAGTAAGTATTTTTCCTGTACCTGTTCTAAGGCAATTGTTCTTAACGAGTAAACTACTTTGATTAATAATAATTAAAACAAAATATCTATATAAGATTACTAATTGTTGTTTGTTTTTAAATGTATAAAGAATTTAATTAATTTAATATTAAAAGTTAAATTAATAAAAATAAAAAAGTTTAAAATATATTAAAATTCTAGTAACCTTGCTAAGCGGATATCGGTAATAGTAGTGCTCTACCTTTATTTTATCAACCGAGATCTGATGGTAACTTACCATATAAATAATTATAAATTATGTTGAATAAATATCCTTTAAATATATTTAAGTCCCGTGAACCCCCTATCTAAACCCCTACACCCATATATTTTAAACTTTCTTATTTCCTAGTAACTTTTAATAGCAAGTAGTTTACACAAAATGAATGTGTAATTAAATTCTATATACATTTAAAAACAAACAACAATTAGAAATCTTATATAGATATTTTGTATTAATTATTAATTTTCTGCTGTTGAGATTTCATTCCAACTTTTCGGTGGTGACTTTTTCGAATATTTTTTTCAGGTCCTTGCACCATTATAGTCGCTTACTCGAGTAACTTACTTGTTTACAAATCGTTTTAATTAATTAAATAATAATAAAATAAATATTGATATATATAATTGAATAAAATATATATTGATCGATATTATTTCTTTTAATTTTGTTTTCGTTGATCATTCGAATGAATTCGCATTAATAAATAAAATAAAACAATTTAATATATTAGTGTACGTATAGAATCCTGTAATCACAGGAACGATTCTCCTTTTGAATATAAGCTCACGTGCCTTGAGCAATTCTTTCGTTTAACGTGTTCTACCATTATTACAAAAGGTACAAAAGGGTTTTGCAATAACAAAGAAAACGGAGTCCTACGAATTTGATCAAACGTTTTAGCTTGCACTTTGCTTCTTCCAAAGCATTACTACGTTCTTTGCATTAGTAATAACAAAAATGTGATGAAAGAGTTAAAAAAAAAAAGAAAGAAAAAGAATGAAAAAACGATTCTTTCATTCCACATTGATTTTCACTATTCTTCTTTATTCCCTTTATATTCTTTTTTTTTTTATCTATTTTATCTATTTTCCTCGGGGCCACTGTCATCCGTGTTCCATCGGATTTGAAATTCTTATTCTCCCTTTGACGGGACGTGGGAAGGGGGGGTGGGGTGGAAATAGTCCTGCCGAGAAAAAAATCGTTTAAAGCTGCGTCACATTTGCATTTTTTTGTGTTTTCTCTTCTCTCTCTCTCTTTCCTTCCTTCTCAAGTTGGAAAATAACAAAAAAAAGAAAAGAGAAAAATAAAAAGATTGTAAACTCTCTTTCTCGATAGTAACACGCTCTTTATCGGCATTCTTCTTCGATCCTGCAGAAAAGTAAAGGATAAAATAAGAAAAAAAAAAAACAAATAACAAAAAGTAGGAAAAAAAATTGTCTCTGAAGTAGAAATAAGCGGATAGATGGGTGGAGACAAGGGGGAGGGGGTGAGGGAAACAATCAAAGAGAGAAAGAGATAGAGAAATCTTTCTATCGATTCCGTCTCGGGAATTAAATCGAGAGAAAGAGAGAGAGAGAGACAGAGAGAGATAAAAAGAAAGAAAAAAAGAAAGAAAAGAAAAGAAAAATCCGTTGACGGATGACGTATCGTCGAAAGCGTTTCTTTTGTTCGTTACGAGCACTTATCTCGATTAATTTTCACGTTTGGAAATAAAAAAAAAAAATAGAAAAAAATAGAAAAATATTCACACACACATATATAATATATATATATATATATATATATATATATATATATATACATACACACGCGTAATTATACGAACTTTGCCGTGTCCAATAATTTTTTTTTCTCTTATTTTCGATAGTTCGTTGAATAATCTTCGTGAAAAGAAAAGAAAAAAAAAAAGAAAAAAAGGGACGATCCTCCCTTAACGAGACGAAATAGGAATGCATATACCGAATTTAAATAGAAAAAAGATAAAAGAAAAATTCGCGATACAGTGATGGTGGTGGTGGTGGTGGTGTTTGAGGGTGGAACCCTTCGCGTGGAAATAAAAAAAAAGAAAATGAAAGAAAAGGAAAAGTAGATAAAAAGGTAGTAAGAAGGGTTAGGGTTTAGGCGAAAGGGTGAGGGGGAAGAGGGGGAAGGGAGAGGTGCCCTTCGTAAAGGCATACAAAAGTGCATGCATGCATCTCGTCGAGCGTTTGAAATCTTCTTTTTAAGAGAAAAAAGAAAAAAAAAAAAGAAAAAGAATAAGACGATGGTGCCGACGACGTTCGTAACTAGGGGAAAGAAAAAAAAAAAAAAAGAAAGAAAGAAGAGGAATAAAGTAGTAGTAGTAGTAGTAGTAGAAGAAGAAGAATAAAAAGTAGATGAAGAAAGATCGCAAACACGGAAAGTAGAGCAGTCGAGGTTAGTGCACGCACGGTGTGTTCCGGCTTCTATGAACGATATTTAAGCTCAAATCGGAGTTAGGCTATGTATATGTGTGTATATATATATACATACATATACTCATACACACGTATATTAAAATGCATCTACTAATATAAGTAATAGTGTTTTTATATACGTTTGATGGTGAATATAAGTATATACGGTAAATATATAGCTAATTGTAAAATAAGAAAACTAGGAGAGGAAGAAGAAGAAGAAAAAAAAGGATGAGAAGGAGGAGGAGGAGGAGGTGGAGGGGGAGGAAATGGAAGAACAAGAGAAGCGAAAAGAGAAGAACCCCAGACGTTGGTTGGGTTGATTTCGAAAGAGTCGAAAGATTATTACGATGCGTTGCCGTTAATGAAAGAAGGAAAAATAGAGTCCTTTTCACGGTTTATGCACCTTCCTTCCAATCTTTTTCTATTTCTTTTTCTATTTCTCTTTCATTTTCTATTTCTACGTACCCTTTATCTTTCTTTTATACTTTTTCTATAAGTACAAAGTGGAAAGAAAAAACAATGAAGGAAAGATATTTTTCGAGAAATTCAACATCGATTAATGTTAGGTGTAAAACACGTAATATATATGTATCTTCATTTATAAGTGAAAATATTTTAAATATTTTGGAAGGAACAACGATAGATGTAACATACCTAAATAACTTTTTTTTTAATGTAATTTAAAGATTTTTTTTAGTAGTATTACAATCAATTCAATAATCATTGAAATAAGAATAATACCAAAATACATTTATTTAAAAATAGATATATCTATTAATATAATTCGAATATTATTATTTCAATTTAATATTGTATTTAATGAAAATTGTGTTAAATCAAAACTTTGTCATTTCTTTAAAGAAATTCGGTAAATATTTTTAATACTAAGAGTGAATAAATTTTAATGAAACTTATATTAAATTAAAGTACACTCTTTTTTCTACGCGTAGAATACAATATCGAGTTATAAATTAAGCATGTAAAGTTCAGAAAATGTCAGAGAATGCAATGCTGTAGATTGTGCATCTTTGCAATTTCTTTGAAAAGTTTCGGTGAATATTTTTTATACTTTTTGCAAATGGATTTTATTGATTTTTATATTAAATTAAAGTACACTCTTTTGTCCACGCGTAGAATACAATATCGGGTTATAAATTTAGCATGTAAAGTTCAGAAAATGTAAGAGAATGCAATGCTGTAAATTATGCATCTTTGCAATTTCTTTGAAAAATTTTGGTGAATATTTTCTATACTAAAAGTTAATAGATTTTAATAAAACTCATATTAAATTAAAGTGCACTCTTTTGTCTACACGTAGAGTATCTTTTCGCGTTATAAAACAATCTGCAAAGGTTCAGAAAATGTCAGAGAATGCAATGCTGTAAGTCGTGCATCTTCGCAATTTCTTTGAAAAGTTTCGGCAAATATTTTTTATACTTTTTGCAAATATATTTTAATGAAACTTATATTAAATTAAAGTGCACTCTTTTATCTACACGTAGAGTACAAATTTGAGTTATAAATTAATCTGCAAAGGTTCATAAAATAGCAAGGAATGCGATGCTGCAATTTTTTTCCTACTTTGCCAATTCTTTGAAAAGTTTCAGCAAATATTTTTCATACTTTTAGCAAATAGATTTTAATGAAACTTATATTAAATTAAAGTGCACTCTTTTAGCTATACGTAGAGTACAAATTTGTGTTATAAAACAATTTGCAAAGGTTCAAAAAATGGCAAAGAAAAGTTGACGGATTAGGCATTGTGAATAATAGGCATTGTTAACATTGCCGGGGGTGGTTTGGAACCTAGGCCGGCAATGTTAACAATGCCTGGTTTTAGGCATTACTCTTTTGTTTGCCATTTTTCGAACCTTTGCAAATTGATTTATAACACAAATTTATACTCTACGTATAGAGAAAAGAGTGCACTTTAATTCAATATAAAAATCATTAAACTCTATTTTCTAAAAGTATAAAAAATATTCGCCGAAACTTTTTAAAGTATTGGCAAAGTAGGAAATAAATTGCAGCATCGCATTCTTTGCTATTTTATGAACCTTTCCAGATTTATTTATAACTCAAAATTGTATTCTACATGTAGATAAAAGAGTGCACTTTAATTTAATATAAGTTTCATTAAAATCTATTTGCGAAAAGTATTAAAAATATTCACCGAAACTTTTCAAAGGAATTGCAAAGATGCACCATTTACACTGTTACATTCTTTGACTTTTTTTGAACCTTTGCAGATTGTTTTATATTGCGAAAAGATACTCTACGTTTAGACAAAAGAGTGCATTTTAATTTAATATAAGTTTCATTAAAATCTATTTGTGAAAAGTATTAAAAATATTTACCGAAACTTTTCAAAGAAATTGCAAAGATGCACAATCTACAGCATTGCATTCCCTGACATTTTCTAAACCTTTGCAAATTGATTTATAACTCGAAAAGATACTCAACGCGTAGACAAAAGAGTGTACTTTAATATAATATAAGTTTCATTAAAATCTATTTGCGAAAAGTATTAAAAATATTTACCGAAACTTTTCAAAGAAATTGCAAAGATGCACAATCTACAGCATTGGTTTCTCATACATTTCCTGAACCTTTTCAGATTGTTTTATATCGCGAAAAGATACTCTCCGTTTAGACAAAAGAGTGTACTTTAAGTTAATATAAGTTTCATTAAAATCTATTCACTTTTAGTATAAAAAATATTTACCGAAACTTTTCAAAGAAATTGCAAGGATGCACAATTTACAGCATTGCATTCTCTGACATTTTCTAAACCTTTGCAAATTGATTTATAACTCGAAAAGATACTTTACTTGTAGGCAAAAGAGTGTACTTTAATTTAATATAAAAATCATTAAGATTCGCTTGCTCTAAGTATAAAAAATATCTACCGAAACTTTTCAAAGAAATTGCAAAGATGCACAATTTACAGCGTTGCATTCTCTGACATTTTCTGAACTTTACATGTTAATTTTATAACTCGATATTTTATTCAACGCGTAGACAAAAGAATGCACTTTAATTTAATATAAGTTTCATTAAAATCTATTTTTATCCTATAACATAATTTATCTTACATTCTCATTCTTTCTTCCATAAACAAACGCATCTTGCAATAACTATCAATCGACCTATGTATCTCATCATGCATTTCAAACACATACACACACACACGCACGCACTACTAATACACTAGCACCTTTCATAATTTCGTTCAACTTTCGATCAGTTCTGTATTTTATTTCTCACTCTCTCTCTCTCTCTCTCACTCACTCACTCACTCATTCTTTTTATATCATTTCATAAAATTTGTATCGTTAACGTTAACGCTTAAGAAGTTTTACTTGAGAAAACACAAAACGATAAAATAATTCGCGGATTATAATGCACTTGGAATTGGAAAGTTTAGTTTTCTTTCTTTTTAATTGTTTTTTTTATTTATTTTTTTACCTTTTTATACTATACTTACTTTCTTATCCATTTTTTTTTTTCTGTTTACCAACCTGCCGTCATTGTAATGAACTATCTATCCGTGGAGTTAGTTTATAATAGAGATCGGTTGTTACTTTTGAAGAGATAATAAATTCTACGAGAGTTATGGTAGAAAGAAATGTGAAAGAAATAAGTATAATAAATAACAGAAAAAAAAAAAAATGAAAGAAAGAAACAAAAACTATTATTAAAGTAGAGTGAAAAACGTGAGTTTAAAAGATCGAACACGTTTACAGCAGCAAATTTTTTTTTACTTACGTACGCAATCGATGCAAATTTTCTGTTACTACTTTTGCTTTCACCCCCCCCCTTATGAAGAAATAAAAAAAAGAAAAGAAAAAATGAGTAGGTATATTACAAACAAGCTTACAGATTTCCAATAGACGATGCCTGATACGAGAATGAAAGTTATACGATCATCCTAATCGTTTCATCTCGATATCTAGATGTTGAAAAAATTCATGACGATAAATCATTTCTCGATAGTCAGAAGTAAAACAGGAAGAAATCGATCTTTAGAGTTATGGATAGTTGTTTCTCTCTCTCTCTCTATTTCTCTCATTCGATTCTTTGAAAAAGAAAAAGAAAAAGAAGAAGAAGAGGAGAAGAAGATAAAACGAAATGACGAAAACACCGAGTAGAGAATTGACTTCCGTTCTCAAGCTTGCGACAATTTAGATTTTAATCTTCAACATGAGCGCTCGTTATCACCTGTTCTATTCGAAGATTGAAATGATGATTAAAAGAAACGTGATGGTTCAGAAAAAGATCCCTACCAAACGAAATTTATTTACTTTCTCTCTTTCTGTTGTAAGAAAAAAAAAATAGAGAGAGAGAGAGATAGAGAGATAGATAGAAGATGAATAAACTGGAATGAAAGATATGATAATATTAGTAACTAGAACTATAGAATGCAATGAAATACGAAAATGCATTAATGAATAATTTAAGTTATATTCATTAAAAATAATATGATAAATAGAAAGAGTAAATAGAATTTGTTTAACCCTTTGAGTGTTATGGATGCATATATGCGTTTGGTAAAAGTTGATACATGTGTTTATCAATGTTAATGTAAAATAATGTAATATTTTTGTTCTATCTTTTGTCAGATGAAAATAATATTGATGAGAATAGAAAAATTGTAATTATTAAATATAATTTATTAATATTATTAGCATATCTGGTCACACACATTAATAATAAACTATTTTATATTTATTAGTAATATATTCTACTATATACTACTATATATACTTATAAGTATATTCTATATTCTACTCATTCGTAGAAAACACTTCAGTTAAAAGTATTCAGCACTCAAAGGGTTAAAAAATAAAACAAACAAACAAACAAAAAAGAAAGAAATAATAATAAATTGTATTAACATATAATAAAAGATAAGAAAAGGGGAAAATAGGAAATAATTTCATTAGTTTTGATTTTTAAGTTTAAAGAAATGCATTTATATATCTGTTTGATATTCGATAGAAAGGAAAGGGAAAGGGGAAGAAACATTTTCACAATTTGTCGACTTAGTATTACTGTTAGTATCTAATACTATAGAATGCAACGAAATACGAAAAAATGCATTCACAAATAATTTACATTATATTCATTAAAAATAATATGATAAATAGAACTCGTTTAAAAAAGGGAAAGAAATAATAAAAAAATAGTATTAACATAAAAGATAAAAAAAGGAGTAAATAGGAAATGATCTCCATTAGCTTTGATTTTCGAGTTTTATTTATATATATAAATATATCTGATATTCGATAGGAGGGGAAAGGGAAAGGGAAAGAAACATTTTCACAATTTTTCGACTCGGTATTACTGTTAGTATCTAGAACTATAAAATGCAATGAAATACGAAAATGCATTCACAAATAATTTAAGTTATATTCATTAAAAATAATATGATAAATAGAATTCGTTTAAAAAAGAGAAAGAAATAATAAAAAAAATTCTATTAACATAAAAGATAAAAAAAAGGAGAAAATAGGAAATGATCTCCATTAGCTTTGATTTTCAAGTTTTTCATATATATATAAATATATCTGATATTCGATAGGAGAGGGGAAAGTGAAAAAGGGTAAGAAACATTTTCTCAATTTGCCGACTCGGTAATTTTTTTCTCCAACCAACGACCATTCGACGACTTCGGGCATATCTTTTTTCTTTTACTTTTCTATTTCTTTTTTTTATTTCTCTTTCTATTCATACATCAGCAACGAACCTTAAGGCTTGCGCGGGTGTCTGATTGCAAACGCGGCAGAGTGCCAGGCAGACGGTTCTGTCAATTCCCCCACCACCATCAGAATTGCTGCCGTCGCTACCGAATACCTCCTTCACTACCACCACCATACAAAACCTAACATCAACAATATCGGTATCGTTACTACACTACTACTACTACTATTAAAACAGACTCTTCCTCCTCCACCACCTCCACCACCTCCACCACCACCACCTCCACTTGCAGCAGCAGTTCTAGTGGCGGTGGCACCGGCAGGAGGCCACCATTGCCACCACCATGGAAACCAACCAGACGACGACGACGACGAATGCGCATTCTGACTTCAGTCCAGCCGACGGTGTTCAACCTGTCAGGTTGTCGTACAGCAGGTGGTGCTGTGGGCGCATGCTTCGCAAAACAAAAAAAGAAAGTCAAATCCGTTGTTGTGTGCATCGTTGATGCACATTTTTCGTGTTATTTTTTTTATATTATATATATATAAATTACATATTATATACATTTTTTGAACAATCTCGTGTAATTTATCGGATCGGTTCGGATCGGTTCGGTTCGGTTCGGTTCGGTTTATACGGTGTCTATGTTTTGTTAATCGATTTTTAAATAGTTTGGTTTTCTAATGAAAAACATTTAATACATTTTTTATAACAATATTATTCGGAGTGAATTTTTTTGGTTGGTTAATTGATACAAAGTATATAATAATACAGAAGAGAAAAGTATTATTATATTATATTTTATGTGAGTGGAGAGAATCTTTCATCTGTCTCTCTCCCTCTCACACAAATACGAACAAAAACACAACGCTAGGAATCTTCTAACTTCTACTTCTACTTATTCTACTTGTTCTACTTGTTCTACTTCTTCTTCTTCTTCTTCTTCTTCTTCTGTTTGCTGGGAGTGTTAACAAGGGCGTGCTCCAGGGCCAAGATATATATGGAACTACCCCATGGATAGTAACATGTCTACTGCCGCCTTCATGCACCGGTATGGGAACTCTCAGTTAGATCGATAACTTCACTATTTCTCTCTCTTTCTTTCATTCACATTCTCATTCTCTCACTCATTCTATTTTTCCCTATGGCTTCCTGTTCCTTGTCCGCGCCCCAAAACATTTACCACTCTCCCCCTTTTTTTTCCCCCTTCCCCCTCCTTCTCTTTCTTTTCTTTTGTATATAATCCAAATTGTGAAACAAAAAAAAACAAACAAAATTAAAGATAATAGAAAAAGGACAGAGACGGATAATAAAATGTATTGATTGGAAAAAATGCAGTGTTATATTTTGTTTGTTGCTATGCAGAGTTATGACGGTTTTTACGGTACCAGTCACGACTGTATAAATATTATCAGAAAATAATAATAATAATAATTACAATGTATTCTTCCGTTTACAATTTCGTTGCGTTCAAGTGTTATAAACATGATTATAGTATTATTATTATTATTTTTTTTCTTTTTTTAAATCATTTTTTGCGTTTAGCATTAACGATTCTGACAATGAAAAACGAAAATGCAATAAGGAAGAAAAATAGTCGGGTATTTTGTTTCCATGTGAGCGAGATACGCGGTCGATAATAAACCTCACGGTGTATATTCTGTCCCCCATTCTACTAAAGTGCGTGCGCCACGAATTCGTATTCGTTTCCTGTAACTACTCATCCACCCTTTTCATCTTCCCCCTTGCCCCCTTCACTTGCCACCATGAAGACCCTAATTTTTCGTATCATCGAAGTAACGTAAACCAATTCGTTTTCACGATGATTGTTACACGTGAAATATGAAAATTTTATATCTTATGGTGTTTCTATATGTTTAATTTTATATTGTTATTGTTATTGTTATTTTAAATTTCGTTTTTTTTTCTTCTTCTTTTTCTTTACTGTTTCTTTTTTGTTTTTCCCCCTTTTGGTCGTTATTATTTTTACCTTCCCTTTAAATCGCGTTTATCCGTTCATAAAAAAGGTCTCTCAGTATTGTCGGGACAAGTGGCTCGTTCAATCCTCTCCTCCTCAATTTCAGAGTCACCGCGCCCCTCGTTTGCACAACGTGCAGCAAACTCGTGAAATGCGACTAATACGCAAATAACACCTATACATACATAACATACATATATATATATATATTTGTTTCATTTTATTTTATATTTAAAATAATATTAACGGGTGTAATTTCAATATTTCAATGATTCAATTTAGGTAACGATGATTAAACGAAAGTATAAACCCCCCTTTCTCCCCTAGATAAATATTCTTCAATCGATAACAGATAAAAAAGAAAAATGTTTTCTATATACCACGTAATGTGTAAAGTGTGTAAAAATAATATTATTTATTTAAGTGTATATATATATTAGATATATATATTATTATATATTATTATATATTAATAATTATTAATATTTTATTATATATTATATATATATATATATTATTTATTATTAGTATATATATATTATTATATATTAATAATTATTAATATATTATTATATATTATATATATATTATTTATTATTAGTATATATATATTAGAATACTTTCTAGAAAGAAAAAGAAAAATCTCTTCTATATCCCACGTGTGTAAAGTGTGTAAAAATAATATTATTTATTTAAGTGTATAAATTAGAATACTTTCTAGATAGAAAAAACTGATATACATATATATAATATTAATTGAAAATGAGATAGAAATAAAAGATTGAAACAAAATCAGAGTAAACAAAAAATCATATGAATAAAAATAATAAAAAGTTACGTGTAAAAGTTAGATAAAAAGTAAAGTAGGGGAAGGTTTGATTTGGTTAGTATATCTAATGTAAGGCATTCTCTATTAACCTGCATTTTCACGAGCACACCGTCACCTGTTCAAGTTTCCTTGGAACAACACGGTGTCGAATCGGACCAGCCCGCTTTCCTTGAACCTGCGGATACCGCAGCCATTGACCGCGACTCTTTCCTGTTCTCCGTGACGAAGGGGCGTGTATGTACGTTCCTTCTCATTCTCTCTTCTCTTTCTCTCTCTCACACAAACACAAACACACAAACAGATACAGATAGACAGATTCAGGCACAGACACAATCATTCGTTCACTCGTTTTATCCTTTTTATTCTTATTCTTATTCTTCTTTTTCTACCACGTTCTCTCAATTCCTTTTTCTTTCTATTTTTTTTTTTGCTCCTACCATTTTCTTTATTACCATCTTCTTTCCAGTCGAGAATACGTTCTCAAGAGAGAGAAAGAGAGAGAGAGAGAGAGAGAGTGATCATCCTTGCGCAGATTAAAATCGTTACTACGCATAGCGCAAAGTAAGATCCCACATTCCGTCCAACAACTTCTTCTTCTTTTTTTATTTTCCTTTTTCTTTTTTTTTTACTATTTATCTATCTATCTATCTATCTACTTACTATTACTTATATACGTTCTTCATTGTATATGAATATATTTATTTACCATTTATATATATGTATAGAAACATGTAGAAAAATTCGCGAGAGAGTGTGTGTGCGTGTGTGTGTGTGTGTGTGTGTGTGTGTGTGTGTATCTCGATCATTCGAGAAAAGGAATCGACGTTACAACAACGTTGCACACCGTGCGAACGTATAAAATTACGGGAAATATCGAGTGATGAAGGTCGTGGTGGTGGTGGTGGTGGTGCTGGTGCTGGTTGGATAAAGGCTAACGAAACGATATTTTAATCGAGGACGAGTCTAAACGTAAAAGATACGAAAGAGAATGATAGAAAGATAGAAAGAGAGAGAGATAAATATCAGTTGGGTTTTTCTATTCGTTTGATATAGTAAACAAATATCTTTAAAAAATAAAACATAAGCAAGAAGACATTTAACTATCGTTATTCTAATCATTTACAATAAATTTTCCCCATGGCCTTTAAGTATAAAAAAAAAAAAAAATAACGACATTAATTACCCCTTCTTGTCTGAATGACAGTAGGGAGAAAGGGGGGTAAAGTTTTAGTAAACAAATAGGTTTGAAAAATAAAGTATAAGCGAGAAGACAACTATCGTTATTCTAATCATTTACAATAAATTTTCCCCATGGCCTTTAAGTATAAAAAAAAAAAAACAACCACATTAATTACCCCTTCTTGTCCGAAAGACATTAGGGGTAAAGGGGGGTAGAGTAGTAGTAAACAAATATGTTTAAAAATTAAAGTATGAACGAGAAGACAACTATCGTTATTCTAATCATTTACAATAAATTTTCCCCATGGCCTTTAAGTATAAAAAAAAATGCATTAATTACCCCTTCTTGTCCGAAAGACAGTAGGGAGAAAGGGGGGTAAAGTTCTAGTAAACAAATAGGTTTGAAAAATAAAGCATAAGCAAGAAGACATCAATTATCGTTATCCTAATCATTTAGAATAAATTTTCCCCATGGCCTTTAAGTATAAAAAAAAAAAACAACGACATTAATTACCCCTTCTTGTCCGAAAGACATTAGGGGTAAGGGGGATAAAGTTCTAGTAAACAAATATGTTTAAAAATTGAAGTATGAGCGAGAAGACAACTATCGTTATCCTAATCATTTACAATATATTTTCCCCATGGCCTTTAAAGTAAAAAAAAAAAAAAAAACAATAGCATTAATTATCCCTCCTTGTCCGAAAGACAATGAGGGGAAAGAGGGGTTAAGTTCTAGTAAACAAATATGTTTAAAAAATAAGGCATAAGAAAGAAGACCTAATCAATTATCCTAATCATTTACAATCAATTTTCCCTGTGGCCTTTAAGTATAAAAAAAAAAGCATTAATTATCCCTCCTTGTTCGAAAGACAGTAAGGGGAAAGGGGGTAAAGTTCTAGTAAACAAATATGTTTAAAAAATAAAGCATAAGCAAGAAGATGTCAACTATTGTCATCCTAATCATTTACAAAAAATTTTCCCTGTGGCCTTTAAGTATAAAAAAAAAGGCATTAATTACCTCTCATTGTTTTTCTGACAACGGAGTAGAAGTAGTAGTAAACAAATATGTTTAAAAAATAAGGCATAAGCAAGAAAACGTCAATTATCGTTATCCTAATCATTTACAATAAGTTTTCCCAGTGGCCTTTAAAGTAAAACAAAAAAACAACGCCATTAATTATCCCTCCTTGTCCGAAAGACAGTAGGGGAGGAAAGGGGGGTAGAGTAGTATTCACGCGCTTAGTCATTCTCCGCATTAATTCCTACCACGTTACCCTCCTATCTTCCTAACCCCACTTGTGCGAGTCCCAAAGTGCATCCCCGTGTTTCAATCGATAAGAATGACTGCAACCCCGCACGAAAGAGACAAGTGCGGAGACGTAGAAAGTTCTACACTATGATATCACCAAATGGGTATAGTAATAGTAGTAGTAGTAGTAGTATAGAAGTAATCGATACTAGTAGTCTATCTGCCATCATTTTTATTTTTTTTTGGTTTGTTTGTTTCTTTTTTGATCTTATTATCAATCTCGAGAAAAATAATTAATCTCTCTGCAATATCGAGAGATTAATTTTCATTAGAAAATTATTTTCGTATTATTAACAAATTTTAAAACGTCAATTTTGTTTTGTAACAATATTTTGTTCGTAATTATAATAGTTTTCGATAGGTATGATCGAAACAAAATAATTTTAAGTATGTAAAAAACTGTAATTATTATACATACTTACAATTAGTATATATTCCAATTACAATTAGTTTATATACCATAGTTGTAATTTTTCATTTCAAATGAAACGAATGAATTTTATCAAAGTTTTATAGAAAATTATCTTTCTATTGTATTATACAATCGAACTTTATTAATTTCTTTTAATTATTTATATCAACACTATATATATATATTTTTGTTGTTTATATATTGTTTGTATTTCGAGAAACAATCGATGTGTGATAAGTTCTCTCGTTGTTTTACGAGTCAATCGTTAAAGTAACACGAGGTCCGGCAAAGTGCAATCCATTTGGTACAAATCGTTCGATCGGAATAGTATAGGAAACCGTAAGTAAGTACTAGTACTTTCGACCTTCATCTTTCTTTCTTGGCAAACGTATAAATTTATCTGTCTGTACAACAAGACATAGGGGAGGACGAGAATCGCGGCTTCGGAATTTATCGTAGCTACATTCGCATTTTCCTCGCGCTTCTATCTTTCTACAGATCGTGAGTTAACTCAACACCTTATATATATATATATGTATAATATACGTATGTATATTAACTATACTAAATTTAGTTAATAGCTGAGATGTTGTTGCAAATGAATTTGTTTCCTAAAACTTATAAAAAAGTATTTCTAAAAACGTGACATAGTACTAAGGTCTAGATTGTAGCTGAGTTTTTGTTGCAAATGAATTTGCTTCCTAAAACTTACAAAAAAGTATTTGCAAAAACGTGGCATAGAACTAAAGTCTAGATTGCACGTTAATTGCATCTAATTTTTAATATACTTATAGTATATTAATTATATCTAGTATAGATAATAGATGGGTTGTTGATGCAAATGAATTTGCTTCCTAAAACCTACAATAAAAGTATTTCTAAAAACGTGACATAGTACTGAGGTCTAGATTGTATGTTAATTGCATCCAATTTTCATATATACTTATAGTATATTAATTATACTTAATATACTTTATAGCTGGGTTGTTGTTGCAAATGAATTTGCTTCTTAAAACCTACAATAAAAGTATTTCTAAAAACGTAACACATACAATCCTATATAATTCTGAGGTCTAGATTGCACATTAATTGCATCTAATTTTTATACATACTTACAATTAATATATTATATAACTACCAAGTATATGTAACATCCTAATTGCAATTTTTATTTCAAATTAAAACGCATGAATTTTATCAAAATCTTATACAAAACTATCATTCTCTATTGTACAATCCAACTTTATTATTTTCTTCTTTATTTTTCTAAACACATTATGAGAACACAATTATCATTGAGTCGATTCAAATTGCAAAATGAAATTAAACAAATCTTAATCATGATTTTTGTATTATTATCGTTTCATTTGTTTCAATGTTTTCGATATTTGAAAACGGGTCAAAGAACGAGCGCGTGAAACATTGTTTCTTGCAGAAAACGAAGAACGGGTGTCTAACTGGAGCACCGATGTTGGAGGACGATGGAAAAAAGTCATGGCTATGGTAACCGGTCATGCGCTCTCTCTCTCTCTTTCTCTCTCTTTCTCTCTCTCTTTCTGACTTGCTGAGATAAGAACGTGATACTTTGAGCGTTGCGGAAAAGAATAAGGTCAACGACTGGTATTAGGCCCGCATTAGACGCGTTAAAAGTGCATTCACACGAAGAACTAAAACTTCGTTAAAGTTACGATGCTACCAACAACCACACGTACATACTTATACATTTATTATATATGTATAGATATACTACATATATGTGTTGTTATTTATTTGTTACTAAGTATGTTCGTGATGTGAATTTGATTTTATTCATTAGAATTAATCGAGCGTGAGATTAATGCATCATTTTGTAAGAACTAAAAAAGTACGTTCAAGTGTAGAATTTTGTTTGTATCTTTGTTTTTTGATAATTTCGATACGATAAGGTAGATATTTAGAAATTAGTAGGTTTAGGTTGTTATATTTATTAGATTGATCGACAATTCTGTAAGAGAGAATGTTAAATATTATTCTAATTTAATTGAAAAATTAAATGCATTTTAAATAGATTTAACATTAAATATATCATGATCGGTTAAACAATTAGGTCCTGTAATTTCTACAAAATGATTTATTTTTAAATATAAAAAATAAGGTATAATTTTCATTATCATTCAATTGATTAAAATCTCATACATTTTATATGAAAATATGTGTGAATTTTTTGTAATAGACACGTATATTAAATCTCGATACGTTTAGCGTTTAAATAAAATAATTTACGTGTTTTTGAATGACAGTAAAATAACTTTTTTTTTTCTAATAGACGAAAAATAGTTGAAGTCTCACATTCTATATGAAAAATTGATGTATTAATTTTTCGTAATAGATACGTATTTTAAATCTCGATACGTTTAGCGTTTAAATAAAATAATTTACGTGTTTTTGAATGACAGTAAAATAACTTTTTTTTCTAATAGACGAAAAATAGTTAAAGTCTCACATTCTATATGAAAAATTGATGTATTTATTTTTGATAATAGATACGTATATTAAATCTCGATACTTTTAGTGTTTAAATAAAATAATTTACTTATTTGAATGACGATCAAATAATTTTTCTTCTTTCTAATAAACGAAAAATAGTTAAAGTCTCACATTCCATATGAAAAATTGATGTATTAATTTTTGATAATAGATACGTATATTAAATCTCGATACGTTTAGCGTTTAAATAAAATAATTTACGTATTTTTAAATGACGATTAATTAATTCTATTCTTCTTTATTTTATTCGAGGAAAAAAGAAAATAGAAAAATAAACGTAACACCGTTAATAGTCCTTTTTTTTTAAATTTGTAATCACGATTGTTCCTTCGAATGACTATAATCATTCGTGTGCATATATTTCGGAATAGTAGGGTGTTCACGAACGTACGCGATCCGGTAACGGAGTACTGCAAAGTGAAACTCGCGGAAGGTTTCCTATAGGATTACACGAACATCCATGAGTACGATGACGACGACGAGGAGGAGCCCCAGGTCTGGTTTGGTCCGTTTATGTCGGATACCGAAACTCGTTTTACTCGTCGAACGATATTGGATACCAGACGTGAGAGGAGGAGGAGGAGGAAGGGGAGTAGGGGGAGGGGGAGAGGAACGTTCCTCTTATATTTACTTACACGTCACCCGAAAGATTGATCGAATGGGAAATGGTCCACGAAGTTAGTTCGATCAACTCAGATAAAAAGATTCTTTCAAACTTTTCAATATTTGCATTGGTTTATTTTTATTATAACAAAACAAAAAAATTCAGAGTATACAAACTTTTGCTCTATAATCTTTTCAAATGATTTATTATATTATTTATCGAAAATATTTTTTATGTCGAATTTCAAACCAAAATATATATTATTATTATTATTACTTTGATTCTCATTTAGAACAAAAAAGAAAAATTATAAATTAAATCGTATAACAAATTTTTGCAAGATAATATTCGAGTGTAAAAATAATTATTTTACAAATTATAGAAAATAAACTTTTACACAAATTAGGAGAGGAAAATTCGTAAAAGGAATAGATAGATATAAAACAAAAGAACTTGACGATCTTTCGAATAAGTTGGGTGATGGTGGTGTTGGTGATGGTTTTCTAGGAAAAGGAAGGAAACAATAGTAGTAGTAAGCTTTAATATTCGTTGAGAGTAGAAAGGGAAAGATATTTCGTGGTATTGTTTCTACCTTAGAAGGAACAATGCCCGTATTGGTCGATACAACATTTACGGGTATAGAGAACCCGGAAGATGAAGAGGAAAGAGAAACAGAAGAAAAAGAAATAGAAATAGATAAAGAAATCCTAGATAGGACGTCGAACGGATCCTACAAACAGTTAAAAGAAACACACTAAGAGGAATAAGAATGATTTTAAATCATTCGCATCGAAGTATTTTCCTCCTATCGATTCATTCGTAGAAATACTAAAACCTAACTCTCTTCCTGTTGGTTCCCTTCCTCGGGATCTGTTTTTTGTTTTTTTTTTTCACTTTTCTACGATCTAATCCAAGATCTTTGATAAATAACCTTTAAACGATCAATTACGATCATCGTGATAAAATACGCGTATATGCATATAATATATAATAAATTAGATTTACAATCGAAAAGATAAGATATTTCATAGGAATAAATTGGAGACATCGATGCTCGCGTAAGACAGATCGTTCGATTCAAAATCATAAATCGTTATATCTTGAAATATAATCTTTATCTATGTTTAATCTATACATCAATAAATAAATATATTTGTTAATCGATTATTATTTAGTGATTATAGTTGATTATTTATAATTAACAAAATATTCTTCGAAATAATATTCGTAGATAATTATGAAATGGTAAGATAAAAGGAAATAATTTTTGTCTACGTGGATAATCTATACATCAATAAATAAATATAATTGTTAACCAATTATTATACAACGATCACATAGTTGATTATTTATAATTAATGAGATATTCTTCGAAATAATATTTCGAGAAAATTGAATTA
>JACGWG010000025.1:1004250-1021963 GCA_023678865.1 Polistes exclamans
CTTTCTCCTTTCTCTTTCTTTTCATTCTTTATCAATTTTTTTCTTCTTCTTCTTTCTTGTATTTAAATCTCATTTCATCCTTTTTTTTCTCACGCACTTACAAGTGGAATCACATAAGAGATACACACACACACGTAATGATGCATTCGTTAAATGTTTAAGTAAAATGCACGGAACGATCGTTTTCTATAGGAAAGCAAAGCAAAGCAAAGTAAAGCGTAGTTTGAATACAAATATACATGGGATAAGAAAACTTACGTCGTATACGTGTGTCATGGGAAAGGTCATTTAAAAATCTTACCTCACACTGTGAGCGTTAGTGCATGGAACATTAGCGGAATCTCGAGTGAAGGGGGGAGGATCGGGAGGATCATGCAAAGGTGGGGTGGGATGGGGAGGGATGGGGAAGGGTTAGGGGAAACCACGTTGGTTATCTACTTAGATGCCATGGAATGGAAATTATATCTCAAGACGATCCAAGGATTGCACTAAGATAAGAAAAAGGACCCGGTTTGTGATCGTTTGCTATTCTTTTCCCATAACTTCTTCTATTCTTATTCTTATCCTATTTCTATAGTAATCTTCTTCTTATTTTTATTTTTATTCTTTTTATTTTTATTCTTTTTTTGTTTTAACAGAACATAGTAAGTAATTTAACTTGTCCAAGCAGCTTGTTTTAAAGTGACGATGTGAAATATAATTGAATTGAAAAATTTAGTTTTGATAATATTCATAAAGATAATTGATCTAATTAAATATTGTTAGAATAAATTAATGGATTAATAATAATTGTTGTCTTGGTTTAACATATTTTCTTGACACACTCTTGAACACGTTGTTTTATTATTTAAATAATAGATTGATGAAATAATCCAACTTTAAATGTCATCTTGTTTTCTTATGCGTTACATTTCTATTCTATATATAAATATATATATACTTTATATATATATATATATATATATATATAGATATAAAATAGAAAACTTATGACGATTAAATTTCGTATATATTTTATGAATTATAAAATTATTGATTTGATCTCGCACGTGTATTGTGTTAGGAAATATATTTGTCAATTTTTTAAATCTAATATTATACGAAAAAAATATATATATATATTTTTAAAGGGATTGTGTGGTTTATTTAATTTTAAGTTTGAACATTTCGCATGCAATTAAATACACGTGTGCACACGTATATGCATAATATTTAAAATCATTCGAAAAGGGATTGATTGTATTTTTTTTCTTCTACCGGAATCTATCTTTTATTGTTTTGTTTGATTTAATTTATATTCATTTAATTGTCAAATCAATAATATCTAATGATGTTAAAAAAAATATGTTTTGCATTTCATTCTATGGGTGTTTAACACTTTTAATTAAAAATCATATTAAAACACCCTTCTTTTTATTTCCTTATAAAGAATACTTTACTACACACACGATTATCTAAATCGTCTAATCAAATACTAAACGAGTTTTTGTTTTTGTTTTTGTTTGTTTTATTTTCTCGTCGATTAATCTTATTTATATTTCGAAATGAGGGGAAATTAGATCTTTCTTTCTTCATTGGTGGTCCAGTTAACTTTCGCTGTTCCTGTCTTCCGGTGAAAGATCAAATCCAACAGACGTTGTTCTTCGTCACGAATACGAACGAACGAACGAACGAATGAACTAACGAAAATGAAAGTGGAAACTTTCATGAAACGACGTTCTCTTTTAACGATTTGTTTTTTGAAAGTCGACGAAGAAGGTGGATAAAGGGGGCGGTGAAGGGGGGAAGGACAGTGGAATGAGTTTCGGATGCGCAAGTAATTTTTGTTTGAATTTCGGTTCGATTCGGGAACCGAAGATTTTTCGTTCATGCAGGAGAAGAGAAACGAGTTGTGCGATTTTTCTGATTCGTGGTAAAGAAAAGGAAGAGGGGAAACTAAGGGGGGTGGAGAGGGGGGTGGTAGGTAGGAGATCAAGGTGAACTTGAGATCAATGAACTTGAAAGAATCGAACGAGACTTCAATCGAATTCTTTAACCCCCACCCCACCCCATTTCAACCATGAAATTATTATTTCTTTTAAAAATATATATTTACTATACTATGTGTTGTAGAATGAATCATATGAGTATTCAGTACATATCAGTAATCAATTAAAAATAATTAATTTATATTTTGTAATATACAATAATTTCAATATTTTGATATAGACATGTGTGTTAGGATTAAAATCAATTAAGAATTTTTCAATTGATTTTAATTGAATTATTTAAAGTTTTGTAGACATGATTGATAGGATAATTGGGTGTCACAAGATATGTGAATAATTATTTCGAAAATATTATATACCTAATGCAAATAAGGTTTAACCAATTCATAAGTATAATTACTTTCTTTTGTTTTATTATATTTTATTTTTATATTATTATTATTATTTATATTTATATTTATATTATTATTTTATAATTATTATATTTTTTTTTTATTATATCTTATAGAATAGAAGCAATGATATTTTTATCGCATAAATAAAATTGTTCAATCAATTTGAAAAAATTTGATTATATATTAAATATGTATAATATCGTGTATAGAAATATTTTTTAAAGTTTACTATTATTACAAAAAAAACATATTATGAATTATTTGAAAATTCACATTTTGAAAACATGTACAAATACTTTAGTAATTAATTGTATACATGAATTGTAGTCACTATATGTAACTTAAGAATGAATTTTTAAATTGATTTTAATTGAATTATTTAAAATTTCGTAGACATGATTGATACGATAATTGGGTGTCACAAGATATGTGAACAATTATTTCGAAAATATTATATACTTAACGCAAATTAGGTTTAACCAATTATACTATTCATAAGTATAATTACTTTCTTTTTTTTATTAAATATTAAATGTGTATAATACCGTGTATACAAATTTTTAAAGTTTATTATTATTACATAGAAAATATTTTATGAATTATTTGAAAGTTTATATTTTGAAAACGTGTACAAATACTTTAGTAATTAATTGTATACGTAAATCGTAATAATAATAATAGTAGTAGTCATCATATGTAACTTAAGAATGAATTTTTAAATTGATTTTAATTGAATTATTTAAAATTTCGTAGACATGATTGATATGATAATTGGGTATCACAAAATATCTACAAAATTATTTCGAAAGTGTTATATACCTAACGCAAATAAGGTCTAACCAATTCATAAGTACAATTACTTTCTCTTTTTTATTATATATTAAATGTGTATAATACCGTGTATAGAAATTTTTAAAGTTTACCATTATTACAAAGAAAATATTTTATGAATTATTTGAAAGTTTACATTTTGAAAACATGTACAAATACTTTAGTAATTAATTGTATACGTAAATCGTAATAATAATAATAGTAGTAATCATCATATGTAACTTAAGAATTTCTATATGTAATATATACAAGTTTACGTATATAGTATATAAATGTTATATAACTAAACGTTGATCTTATGTATTTTTCCTTGAAGTTTTACTATAAAGACAAGAAGGTAGTTTGTTACGATCTCGAATCTACCAATTGACGCCCGTAGAAACTTTCCTTTCCTTATAAGACAAACTCGGTGAAAACCGCATGTACTCATAAGCTACATTAGGATTAGAATTTTTAGTATACAACTGACAATTATTCTTACCATAAGTATAATAGGAAATAGAATCGTGCCTCGTAACCGCGTAAAAAGAATCTAACAAATTTCACGGAATTTTACGACACGCAAGAGAGATCATCGCACCCTTTTTTTTTTCTTTCTTTTTCTTTCCCATCTTATTATATGTTTCATTGCAAAAATAATCGTATAATTGTGAATTTATATATGTGTGTGTGTATATGTGAAAAAATAATTAATATAATTAATACCATGACAAAATGAGATAATAAAAAAATAAAATGAAAATAAAAAAAAACTAATAATAATTCAAATAATTTGTCATAATTTTATTCATTATAAATTATAGTTCATTTTTAATTGAATAACATTTATTTTCGGTTTATTTTATTTTATATAATAGAATTTAATATCACGAATTAATATAAAAATGCATTTAAAATGATTGAATTTTTGGTTTGTGTACGAGAATATATTAAGTAATAAAAAAAAAAAAGAAAAATTAATAATGAGAATAATCGCTACGGTCACGTAGCGACACACATACAATAGCCGGGTTATATGTAACTGTAATTTCAGAACAATTAATTACCTACGATGAAAAATTCTTTATCAGCGGATGCGTAACGTGCATCGAACCGATGCAATTTTAATACCGTGCATATATTGGCCATTAGAAAAGTATGAAATAATTGCTCGTTAGCCGAATTGTCGATCTGATTATCATAATCATAATAATCATAATCATAATCACCGAATATCGTAAATAAAAACGTGCCACCAGGATTTAAGTCGAAATTTGTCAGAATTTCACCGAAAAAAAAACGAATCATTTCATTCTTCAATTTATATTTGAGTTAATGGGGAAGGTATGGTGGTTGTTGTGATGGGGAACACAACAAGGTATCAATTAATCCTTTTGAGTCCAACAGAATTATTCCGACATTTTTGTCAACCTTTATTTCCTTTTTTTATTTTCTTTTATTCAATAATAATAATAATAATTAGCATTACGATAATTATTATTATTGTTAGGTGCGAATCGTATTAAAAAAATATTAAAAGAAATATTTTCTGTACAAACGAAAATCGGTCAAGATTTTTTCATTCGTAAAGAAAAAATCAATAAAAGAAATTTCTATTCTTTTTTTTCTACTATTTAGGTTTCTTTCCTTTTTTTTCGGTTTCATTTCGTACACATCACATTTCCGTTGCAATTTCCCGTAGTACAACACACACACACACACACATACTTCGAAAGAGAGTTGAACGAGTTTCCCAATTGCATTCTCCCTCTAGTTCTACGAAAGTATATATGTGTTGTATAGTAATAGTGGTCTGTGTGTGTGTGTGTGTATGGTGTAGAACGGTAGTAACTCTGTAGAGTACCCGTGTACGGGCAAAACGAACGCAATTAGTATCGCAAAACTGGAACGATCGGTGACCAAGCTTCTGAGTCTTGAATATACATGAAAATTGAAAAACATTAATGCGGTGGTGCTTCTAATACCACCGTATACACCTTTCTTTTTTTCCTTCGTAATTTTTTTTAACGAACCTGTCGTAGAATTAAAAAAGAGAAACACAGAGAAAGAAAAAAGAATGCGGAAATTTCATAGAAGAATTCTTTCGAAATTCATTAATAATTTTTAACGAAACATATTACAATTTTTCACGGTATAAGATTGCACACATACACACACACAACACGTGAATATTATTAAATTTATTTTTGTCCTTGTTAAAAGAATTTATTTTTAAATAGCAATATTAATAATTGAATTATTATTATCGATTAAATTAATCATATAGAAATTTTGTTAATATCATTATATTATAATTAAATGGTTTATATGAATTTTATTAACAACAAAATTTCAATAAATTTATCTTTCTTGGAATAAATAATACGTTTAATATGGAAATAAAAAAATATATATATATAAATTTAATAAATAATAAATGAAATTGGAATAATAATACGTTTCTAATGTTTATTACTTTCATTTAAATTGATTTATAAGTATCTTATTTTAATTTGATATTGATTTCTATCGTATGCATACTTTTGATGCAGTAAAGTAGACAATATGTATTACAAATTTCACATTTGAATGACGTTTGTTTAATGATTCAATTATTCGTCTATTAGTTTAGTATGAACACATACGAATAAGAATAATAATTACTCGATTTTTTTTTCTGTTTAGCATACAAATTTTTGGTGTATCTTTCGAACACTCGATTTTCATTTAACGAAATTTTATTTTTCAAACATTGTTCGAACTGTTGATCCATTAGAAATTTCAAAAACTCATAGAAATTTAATTGTTTCAATTTTTTCATTTATATTTTCTATTCGTTACACGTGTCTCGTTTAATTTCGTATCATTTGAATTGAAATAATTCGAAGAACATGTATCCTTGCAGATGTTTCTCTTACGATTATGATTACGATGATGGCAATGGGGAAAAAAAAATAAAAACGAAATAACGTGGCATTATTATAGTCGAAAATTGCACGCACGTTCAATTGAAACACGCGTGTGCCTTTGAAAAACGGCCCGAGGGCCCATTCGTTCGTACACCATATGCCGTCTTTATGAACAAGTTCTTCTTTTTCTTTTTTTTTTTTTTGTTGTCTTCCCCGTAAGGTATATAAGAAATAATAAACATGAAATAAAAAAAGAAAAGAAAATTAATTAATAATGTATGACCAAGAGGAAGACGAATTTAATAATCGAATGGAAATCATTTAATTAATTCTAACGAGTTGTAATTCGTTGAATAAATAATTTTCTATAAATTCAAAATACGATTGTAATATAATTACAATTATTTTCTTTTTGAATTTTTAATTTCTATATAAGGATAAATCATTACGCCGTAATATATATGAAAGTTATCGTATAATTTGTTAAGATTTTTTTTCATTTTTTTTATTAATCTATTATAAAAGTTTAATATGTACTTATAAATTATATTATTATAGGAGATTTTTCGTATTAAATGAAATTCAAATTATTTTCTCTACGAATAATATTTTACAAATGGAATAATATTGTAGAATGTTTTGCGTATATATACAATTAAATATTATACGATTTTTGTTATTTTTTTTTATCTTACAATAATATAAAATACAATTTTTTTAATAGAAATATAATTTTAATTTTTAATGATAAAATTTCATAGGAACTTGGACATGAAAAGAAGTAGAACTTAATTTGATTAAGTTGATTAAGTTAATCATATTAAGTTCTACTTATTTTCATGTCCAAGTTCCTATGAAATTTTATCATTAAAAATTATAATTTTGGACGAGAGAAAATACTAAATATATAATTTTAATGTGTATTTAACATTTGTAATTGGAGATTAATTTAAATGTTGTTAAGATATTTAATTTTAATGCATTGGATAGAATTGATACCATTTGTATCGTTTGAAAATCTATGGGGAGGAGAAGAATGGGGGAAGAAAAAAAATGTATCGAATAAGAGAGAAGAATTTTTCGTAGAATAATAAGATTGCAACCATGATAGGTTGGTCGAATAGAGAGCATGGTTTTCCTAATGAAAAGAAATTAGCCGTATAAGAAGTAGGCAAACGTCGAAGTTTGTTGGCGTTGATGGATGTCAGTGACCCCATGACACACATTTTATCTTCTTCTCTTTCTCTTTCTCTTTATCTCAAGTAAACGCATGTTTCTTACGCACTTATGTTTTATTCTACATAAATATATCTACGTACATACATACATATATATATATATATATACATATTTAAAAAATGCAATTATAATTTATATATATCAATTTAAAATTATTATTATATATATTATTATATTTATAATATATAAATTATAATTATATATTAATATATTAATTATATAAATTATATTTAATATATAAATTATAATATATATATATATATATTTAAATTATATTAAATGAATTTATATTTAATAAAATAAATTATTAAATTAAAAATTATAATGTATTAATTAAAAATTATATATATATATATTTATATATATATATGTATAAATTTAAAGAATGCAATAATATAAGAGAAGAATAATAAAGAAAAAAAGTTTAGTAGATGGATGCATAATGCATAAATCATTATAACTAAAATCTAACGTTACTATTCACACTTTTGTTCATTCCTAAGTTATCGATGAATCCCGCTATTCGTTTCCATCAATTTTCCAACCACGTTCTCGGTCATCGATATCCGTGACGATTCGAAAGGCGTGACGATGACTTTCGTAGTCAATATTTCTGCGGATTAACGACGTTCGAAAGAATATAAAATGAAGTTAGAAAAAAAGAGAAACGAAAGTTCGTAATGATAAAAAAGAATATTCTTTCTCGTTCGGTTTTTAACGATCACGAACCATTTACTTGGTTTAATATAATAGATACATTCTATTCTATAAACTAAATATTTAATTAAATTAAACTTTAAATATGATGCAAAAAAAAGGAAAGAATAAAAGAAAAATATTCGAAGATATTTACAATTAAAAATTAAAAACGAACATTTATTTTTAGTTAAATATATTAAATACTTTTCTACCCTATTAAAATAAAATTCGAAATTAAATTTAACTTAAAATACGATGCAAAAGGAAAGGAAAGAATAAAAGAAAAATATTCAAAGATATTTAAAATTAAAAAATAAAAAATTAACATTTACTTTTAGTTAGATATATTAAATACTTTTCTACCCTATAGAAACAAAATTTGAAATTAAATTGAACTTTAAAAAATACCATACGAAAAGAAATTAATAGTTTACATATATTTTTTGTTGTTTTTTAGAAAAGGGGGATGTCAAACGATAAAATGATTGTTTCATTTTTTGTATCTATTAATTTTTACCAATTTAAAATCATTCCTTCCTCGTATGGTTTTACAACCCTTTCAGTATACATCCTATACATATTACTTAATATATATAAAATGAAATAAAAAAGAAAGTTATACTTTATCAACGTGTTGTATCACTTTCGAGTATCATCATCCTAATCAACGTTGAATAATCTAGACGAAAAAAAAACTCTTCTTAATCGTACGATGAACCGGTCGGTCTCATAAAAATTATTCAATCAGACAAAAAAAAATCTCTGTTATCTCGAAAAATTTTCATCATCTTATTCTTCTTGTTTCATCGATAAGAATAACGAGGTAGTAATAGTTGAATATCTGAGAACAAAAGAATTATTGATTAAATAAATGATGATATTGCAAATTCAGATAATACTCTTATCTCTATTATATTTTTCTCGAGAATATTTCTCGATAAATTTTACGAAAGGGTGGAAAAGAAAAAAAAAAAAGAAGAAAAAAGATATTTAATCGAATATAATACAACTTTTAAATACCTCTTTCACGTTAAACTTAAAAAATATATTATATAATAATTTAGAATGATTTTAGTTTATCTTCTTATTCGGTATCAAGAAAAAAAAAAAGATATATATACATGAAAATATTTGTTCGTTACAATTCATTCGACAACCGTACGTTTATTTTTCTAAACTCGTTAATAATTTAGTTATATTCTTTTCTTATTTTTTGTGTTCTTTGTTATATATATTATATATTATATAACTTATATAATAAGTAACTAAAGTAACTCTAATAATATTATTTATAATATAATTATTCATTATTACTATAATTATTTATACTCTTATAATATAATTATTTAAACAATAACACCTCGAATTCTTAAATTTATTTATTAACAAGACGAGTCATATTATCATTTACGATGTTAGTTTGTAAACTTTTTCTATATTAGAACCAAATTTCGTTTTCTTTTTTCCATTTAAAATTAATATTTAATATATAATAATATTAATAATAATAATAATAATAATAATAATAAATTTAATAATACAACTTTTAAATACCTCTTTCACGTTAAACTTAAAAAATATATAATATAATAATTTAGAATGATTTTAGTTTATCTTCTTATCCGGTATCAAGAAAAAAAGGTGTGCCTATGTTAATATAATTATTTAAACAATAACACCACGAATTCTTAAATTTATTTATTAACAAGACAAGTCAAATTATCATTTACGATGTTTGTTCGTAAATCTTTTTCCATATTAGAACCAAATTTCGTTTTCTTTTTTTCATTTAAAATTAGTAACGAGATCTGTGTGTGAAAGATGGAAGAAAGGAAAAATATAAAAAAATAAAAAAAAATAAAAAGAGAGAAAGAAAGAAACAGACAGACAGACAGACAGACCATTAACAAAAGATTCGTTACGGCAAACGACGTTGCACAGGTCGTTCGTTCAAAATATATATTTCGAAGGGAATGCATTTTCCTTTACTCGTGTTCGAACTTCACTCATGTCAGAATCATTCGGTTGGGGTTTCAACGTCGTAAAAGCGATGAGCAATGTTTGCGACTCGACGAAGGTCGTTTTCTTTATTACCAAGCCTTTAACTCGACTACTATCGTATACTTGACCAGTGAATAATAATAATAATAATGATAATAATAATAATAATGTATTTTTGTTCCTAAAGTTATCGAGCGCGCGTATGTGTATGCTTGAAAAATTATTTCTAATCATTTTTTATTATCTTTTTGTTTTTTTCTTTCCTCATTCTTTTTCTTTTCATTTTCATGTTCTTTTTTTTTTCGTTATGCTTATCGATAATGAGTGGGACTTATATTTTTAGAAGGCAAACGAAGAAACATTAAAAAAACACAAGACAAAAATATAACTTAATTTTTAACGAGTTTAGAAAAATAAATTTACGGTTGTCGAATGAATTGTTAGGAACAAATATTATAAATACTTTTAAATAATCCTTTTCTGTTTAATTTAAAAATATATAATTGTTTAGGATAATTTTTTTCTGTTCTTATTCCGTATCAAGAAAAAATATATATATATATAATAATAATAATATATAAATATTATGTATAAATATTATATATAAATATAATATATAAATATATAAATAATAAATAATAAAGATATATATATATATTATATGTAAAATATTTATATTTTATTTATATTTTAATTTATATGTAAAAATTATATTATATTTATATTTTATATGTAAAAATATTTGTTCGTAATAATTCATTCGACAATCGTACATTTATTTTTCTAGACCCGTTTGAGTTTAGTTATATTTTTTATATAACTTACATAATAAGTAACTAAAATAACTTTAATAATATTCAACCATACAAAAAATTCTTATTTACCATGAAAATTGAATTGACATTAAAAAAAAACATTGTCGTTGATAATTTACAAATTTAGTAAAAAATATTTCTATCTCGCAGAATATTATATAGAATAATAATCATAATTATTTTTACCTCGAAACTAAATTGTCCAACAATTTTATTTATCTATCGCGCGTTACGAAACACTTCACTCGGTGGTAAATATAATGATTAACATTATTTTGCAATTACTATTAAAATAGAACGAACAAAATGAATATATGCAATTTAAAAGAAGAACTGTCTGTTTGTTCGGTAAATAATTTCAAGGTAAACTTACAATAATATTGGACGACAGATAAAAAATAATAGTAAGGAAAAAAAAAAAAGAAAAAAATATAAAAATGAACGGAAGACATTTCGAAAGATTAAGAAGGGTGGGTGGTGGTGATGGTGGTCATGGTGGTCATGGTGGTGATGGTAAAAGGCAAGAAAGAAAAGGAAACGAATGAGGGATGGAAAGAGAAGACGATAAAAAGAAAAAAAACAGAAAAAAGAAAAAGATGAGAGAAAGATTTCGAAGAATCAACGTTTAACCACCTGGGGCAACGGAATGGCCTCATTCTATTGGTTGATTTCCTCCGAAGTCTAGCCAATAAATACGGAAATATCGGAAAGCATTTCTCCGGTAAGTTG
This sequence comes from Polistes exclamans, assembly GCA_023678865.1. Taxonomy (NCBI): domain Eukaryota; kingdom Metazoa; phylum Arthropoda; class Insecta; order Hymenoptera; family Vespidae; genus Polistes; species Polistes exclamans. The sequence goes on from JACGWG010000025.1 coordinate 1,015,836, forward strand.
GTCTAGTTCGGCTTTCAATATCAAATTAGGAAGAAACAAGGAAGATTGAAATAGAGGTAAAGAGAACGGTAATTGCTTTAATTAACAACGATTGATTCCGTGATCAAAGGATACCGATTAATCGAATTTTGTTGATGAGATTGGGGTGGGGTTACAGGTGTCATTTGGTCTGTTCTATACCTTCTTAATGGATCCTTCATTAAATGTTGTGTCTGGGAAAGTAATTGGGGAAATTTGTTTCAAAGAATTTCTCAACGATGATAAAGACGACCATTATAAATGAAAATAATAATTCTATCATCGTATTCAATTCGTTTTGTTTATCATATTTAAAATGTTTGAAAAATAAAGATCAAATATGACAAATAATCAAGATAATAATTAGATGATCGTATATGAATTTTTTAACGATGAAGACAACTATAAACAAAAATAATAATTTTATCATTGAATTCAACTCGTTTTGTTTGTCATTAATATTTAAATAGTTTGAAAAATAAAAATAAAATAGCGAATTAAAACAAAATTAAATCTGACGAATGATTAAGATAATAATTGGATGATCGTATATGAATTTTTTAACGATGAAGATTACTATAAACGAAAATAATATTTCTATCATCGAATTAAATTCGTTTTGTTTGTCATTAATATTTAAAAAGTTTGAAAAATAAAAATAAAATATGACAAATGATCAAGATAATAATTCGATGATCATATATGAATTTCTTAACGATGAAGACAACTATAAACGAAAATAATAATTCTATTCGTTTTGTTTGTCATTAATATTTAAATAGTTTGAAAAATAAAAATAAAATAGCGAATTAAAACAAATTAAATTTGACGAATGATTAAGATAATAATTGGATGGTCGTATATGAATTTCTTAACGATGAAGACAACTATAAACGAAAATAATAATTCTATCATTGAATTCAATTCGTTTTGTTTGTCATTAATATTTAAAAAGTTTGAAAAATAAAAATAAAATATGACAAATGATCGAGATAATAATTGGATGATTTTTTAACGATGACGACTATAAACGAAAATAATAATTCTACCATCAAATTCAATTCGTTTTGTTTGTCATTAATATTGAAATAGTTTGAAAAATAAAAATAATATAGCGAATTAAAACAAAATTAAATCTGAAACTAATGATTAAGATAATAACTGGATGAATCGTATATGAATTTCTTAACGATGACGATGACTATAAACGATAATAATAATTCTATCATCAAATTTAATTCGTTTTGTTTTTCATTAATATTTAAAAAGTTTGAAAAATAAAAATAATATAGCGAATTAAAACAAAATTAAATCTGAAACTAATGATTAAGATAATAACTGGATAATCGTATATGAATTTCTTAACGATGAAGACAACTATAAACGAAAATAATAATTCTATCATCGAATCGTAATTCGTTTTCTTTGTCATTAATATTTAAATAATTTAAAAAATAAAAATCAAATAGCGAATTAAAACAAAATTAAATCTGAAACTAATGATTAAGATAATAACTGAATGAATCGTATATGAATTTCTTAACGATGACGATGACTATAAACGAAAATAATAATTCTATCATCGAATTAAATTAATTTTCTTTGTCATTAATATTTAAATATTAAAATAAAATTAAATGTAACAAATGATTATCTTAGTTCGATATAAAATCATATAATTATTTTGTAATAATTTTCGAATACGGGTTAATAAAAAATGATTTACAAAGGGTTTGATCATACTGTGTGAATCGTCCACCTTGGCAACAACTATGCGGAGAAAGCTGATGCAAGAAGACTCGAAAGAACACGGAAAAGGCACGCCCTGGGACGAACGTTTTGTTCTCGTCCTTTCTAGTTATATACATATATATATATATATATCGTTGTATCCGCTCCTTATTTTCTACCATAAAAGAAATAGAAATAAAAGATAAAAATAGAAGATATTATTCGTGGCAAGTTGAAAAGGCGAGGTGGCACGATTCACCTATAAACTCCCGATATATTTCAATCGGTTCCCCTTTTCCTTTTCAAAGAGACGTACACCTCATCGAAGATATCGTGGATATGTTGCAATACCAATCTAAGAAAGAAGAAACTAGTTTCTATCTAGAACTACCTTTGAAAACAAATAAAACAAGAAGAAGAAGATAAAAATGTGCGTGCTACCTCTTATTGATCTTTATTCATGAAACAAGATTTACTTATCAACGTGTTTTCAAGGACGTTGCGAAAGAATTTTATTTTTTTTTTCATTCGAAAATACAACCAAAAAATGATGAAATTTTATCTATATATTAAAATGGGATTCTATTGTTATTATTGATATTAAATTTAAAAAAAGAAATAAAATAAAATAAATATAAAAAGAATGGGTGTATAAAATAAATGATGTGAAACTTGAATTATAGAAAAAATTCGTGTTATTAGTAATTTAATAGATAGTATATGTCATTAATAAAATGATTGAAATAAATTACACGTGTGTAAAATGATTAAATAGAAATGATTATAATTATATATATATCGTTTTAATAATCGTGTCTCGATTTTGAATTATAACACAGTGAAACGAATTATAGGAATGCATTTATTAATCGAAGGTTAAAAAAAAAGGGTTAGCATTGGCTATTGGCTTTTCATTTAAATCTAAATAAGAACTGGTGGTAAAGGAAGTAGTTACATTTCGCGAATGACTTAAACATTCGCGTGACTCACATCGACGAGGACAGTTCATTAGCCGAACCGATCTGTTACATTATTCGTTTAAAAAAAACAAGAAAAAAGAAGAAGAACAGAAAGAGAGAAAGAGGAAGAAAACGTTCATTTGCATTATTACGAGAAATACGAAGGTGGACTATTACTAATGTATAAGACGTCAAGAATACAAATGAATTTTTGTTTTCAATGTCCCTTTTAAATGTAAAATATACGAATCGATGTTGAATTCTAAAAAGGGGAAATAACAAAAAGAAAAAGTAAAAAAGAATACAAAAAATAAACATAAAACAAGATGACCTACATATGCATATATATATGTAAAATATATAACAGTATTAACAAAATATATATATTTACTTTATTTATAATTTGCATATATTTTAATACTTTATTTATACTATATATATTTTACTTCTATTGCACTTTATTATATATATATTTACTTTATTTATACTTTGCATATATATTTTACTACTTTATTTATACTATATATATTTTACTTATATTGTATTTTATATTATATATATATACTACTTTTATTTATACTTTGTATATTTTACTACTTTATTTATACTATATATATTTTACTTCTATTGTACTTTACTATATATATATATATTTACTTTATTTATACTATATATATATTTTACTTATATTGTATTTTATATTATATATATATTTTACTTTTATTTATACTTTGTATATTTTACTACTTTATTTATACTATATATATTTTACTTCTATTGCACTTTACTATATATATTTACTTTATTTATACTTTGTATATTTTACTATTTTATATTTATACTATATATATATATATATATACATTTTACTTTTATTTATACTATATATATTTACTATACATACATATGTATGTGGATATTATATACCATTTGTTATAGCTTTTTAAAAGACAATTATCTTATTATTCTAACTATTTTTCTCCATTATTTTATTTTTTTAAATTCTATTTCTTTCTTTATGATATTAAATTGAACACTCACGAGAATCTCGTAACAATTCTACCGTAACGAAAACGAATTTTATTGGAGAAATTGTAACGCCACGCGCGATTCGCCATAACGGGTTAGAAAAGAATCACAAAATAGGGTTGATAGAGAAATAGAATGAGAGAGGAGAACACAAAGTAGAAATAGAAAGAAGAAGGAGGAACGTGAAACTCGTTCGTGTGCCTGTATTGGAGATTAGATCGTTTGGAAAGTGGTGTTTGGAATTCTAACATAAGAGAAAAAAGATAGAAACAACTTAACTATATAACAATAATAATAACAATAATAATATCGTTGTTTATTAACCCTTTGAGTACGTAACGTGCCCATAAAAATTACGATAACCGAAAACAAAATAATTTTATTACCAAAAATGTGTGCAACTATTTTGATAAATAAGAAAAGAAAATTTCGAACCAAAGTGGGTGGGTGGGTTAGTAGAAAAAAAAAAATAATTATGCATCTTTAATTCACACGAATTATTTTCTTTGGACGCATATATGCGTCCCCCCATAACAATCAAAGGTATATATATATATATATTGGTTGGTACAATAGTACAAACAATAACAACAACAAAATGCAACGAAGATAGAAAAAAAAAGTAAAAGTAAAAGAAAAAACAAAACTAAATATTATAGATTTCTATCTATAGTGAATAAAAATTCACACACGACGAGATTAAACTAATCTTCAATTTTATCTGATTTTACTGTTGCCCAGTTGCTGTTGCTGCTGAAATAGTAGCAGCAGAAACCAAACCCTGTTTATATTATACTCGTGAGATTAATCTCTGTCCTTAACACATTGAGAGTGTGTACACGCGTTCCTTATACTCTAACTAAACTATCTTTTTTTTTTTCTTTCTTTCTTCTTCTTCTTTTTTTCTCGTTTCCCTCTTATTTCTCTCTTTGAAATGCTCCTCTTGCTTTTTACGGGCTTTTCTCGCTTCGCGAGTTGTTCTACCTTGTGTTGTTCGATTCTCTATTCGAGACCGGTCCTCTCCCCTCCCTCTCACCCCTCACCAGACTCACCACCACCACCATAACCATCACCATCACTACCACTACCAACAACCACCACGTGCATGACGTGAAATTATCATAGACCGTGGACGGAATTGAAATCCTCCCGTTCCACCTTTCCCTCCCCCCCATTCTCCTTTTTTCCTCCCCCCCCCCCCCTCACCCTCTTCGTTATCTCGCTATTTTCTATATACGAGTTCAGGCCTCCTGTTATTATTACACTTACACGCGTAAGCGATGCATACGCGAATGGAATGCAAATAAGAAGAGGAACGAGCTAAGATACATTCTAATAGTAATAGTAGTAGTAGTAATAGTAGTAATAGTAGTTGAGTAAAGAGGGTGTAACGTAACTTTGTAATCGAAATTACGTGCCTCGTAAGTAGGATGACATTACGATCGAAAAGAAATAAATAAAGAAATAATATTTAAGCAAACATCATGGGAGGATGATATTAGAAAAATTGATGGTATTGTTATTAGAGAATATATTTATGATTATGGAAAGTGAGAATTGAAAATAATGCGATTACTTTCTACGTTTATTATATTGGAATTAGTTTAATGGAAAGCATAAAAGAAATTTGATTATCTCTTGGGAAGATATTATATTCTCTGAGTACTTTCGATTTTAGATTGAATTAGATGATTATGAATGAATCATGTTTAATAAATCTTCTTTTATTTTTTCTTTTATTTCTATACTTCTACTTCAACTTCTTCTTCTTCTTCTTCTTCTTCTTGTACTTCTTGGTTTTATTCTCAATGGAATACGATGATCGATTTCTTTAACAAAGTTTCTAAGGAAATGATATCTGACTTTTTATTTCTTCTTCTTCTTCTTCTTCTACTTTTTAATCTTCTTCTTCTTCTTCTTCTTGTATATACAATATATATATATATATAAAGTTGGAACCGGTTTGAACACACGGCTCCCTTTGTTCTCCGAAGATAGCGCGAAAATGCGCGTCATACGTCTACGATCGTGGTCTCATTATAACCGAGTACTACTAGAGATAGGTAACCACCTTTTCGTATAATCGCTCAATTTCAAAAGGAAGCAGAACAACATTTCGCGCGCGAAACCGGTTCGAATTTAATTCAAAAGAAACAGAGAGAGAGAGAAAGAATGAATTTGCGAATAAATAAGTACACACATGTGTACTTTTATAATGTATATCTATTATATGCATAGTTAGATATATATAAGAAATAATTTATATATATGTTTAGAATTGAATTTTAAATTCAAAAGAGAGAGAGAAAGAATGAATTTGCAAGTAAATAAGTACACACATGTATACTTTTATAGTGTATATCTATTATATGCATATATATAGTTAGATAT
>JACGWG010000025.1:1041690-1061296 GCA_023678865.1 Polistes exclamans
AAAATTTCAGAGAAAGTAATGCTGTATACAGTGCATCTTTGCAATTTCTTTGAAAAGTTTCGGCCAATATTTTTTATACTTTTAGCAAACGGATTTTAATAAAACTTATATTAAATTAAAGTGCACTCTTTTATCTACACGTAGAATAAAGATTTGAGTTATAAATCAATCTGCAAAGTTTCATAGAATGGCAAAGAATGCACTGCTGTAAGTTGTGCATCTTTGCAATTTCTTTCAAAAGTTTCGGCAAATATTTTTTATACTTTTCGCAAATAGATTTTAATGAAACTTATATTAAATTAAAGTGCACTCTTTTATCTACACGTAGAGTATAAATTTGTGTTATAAATTAATCTGCAAAGGTTCATAAAATAGCAAAGAATGCGATGCTGCAATTTATTTCCTACTTTGCCAATACTTTAAAAGGTTTCGGCGAATATTTTTTATACTTTTAGCAAATAGATTTTAATGATTTTTATATTAAATTAAAGTGCACTCTTCTCTCTATACGTAGAGTATAAATTTGTGTTATAAATCAATTTGCAATGGTTCGAAAAATGGCAAAGAAAAGAGTAATGCCTAAAACCAGGCATTGTTAACATTGCCGGGGGTGGTTTGGAACCTAGGCCGGCAATGTTAACAATGCCTGTTATTCACATTGCCTAATCCGCCAACCTTTCTTTGCCATTTTTTGAACCTTTGCAAATTGATTTATAACACAAATTTATACTCTACGTGTAGAGAAAAGAGTGCACTTTAATTTAATATAAGTTTCATTAAAATTTATTTGCTAAAAGTATGAAAAATATTTGCTGAAACTTTTCAAAGAATTGGCAAAGTAGGAAAAAAATTGCAGCATCGCATTCTTTGCTATTTTATGAACCTTTGCAGATTAATTTATAACACAAATTTATACTCTACGTGTAGATAAAAGAGTGCACTTTAATTTAATATAAGTTTTATTAAAATCTATTCATTTTTAGTATAAAAAATATTTACCAAAACTTTTCAAATAAATTTTCAAAGATGCACACTTTACAGCATTGGATTCACAGACATTTTCTGCACTTTACATTTGATTTTTATAACTCTACTAAGTATTCTACGCGTAGACAAAAGAGTGTACTTTAATTTAATATAAGTTTTATTAAAATCTATTCGCTAAAAGTATAAAAAATATTTATCAAAACTTTTCAAAGAAATTGCAAAGATGCACAATTTACTTTGGCGGTAACATATATATATATATATATATATTAATAATATTTAAGATAAATATATTATATATTATCCAAATGTTCACCGTATACGGATTATACTTCCCCGTATTAATTATCAATTGGATCAACCCTTACGAATAAAATTAGGATCTTTCCAGGCTGATAGATGGTAGAATTCATTATTACGAGTTAGGTGGAATTAATCGTAGAGAAATATTTTGGAAAATTTGGTGCGATCATATACGTCATTTACTAGAACGAAAAAGAAAAAAAAGTAGTTCATTGTCCGAGACAAGTGTTGCAAGTTCTTCGAGTACAACAACCGTATACTTTTTATCATCCGAAATTGAAATTGGAAATCATTTGTCGGTGAAAAAGAAAAGAAACGTATACAGGTTTGTTGTACAAATATAATAATTAATAATGAACAAATTATTAAATGAAATAAAAATGAACACAAATGAATCTATCTCGTGTATAGAATTTGGGCTCATTATGGGGGTGGTGCAGGTGATAATAATCGTCCAACATGGTTAAACAAAGATTTATATCTTGGTCCATCTTACAACGAATTAATATTCGGTTATTACACACCAATTCCTGTAAGATTTGCTGGTGCTAGTTTAGAAGAAATCAAATCTACATTGACCGATCATTCTCCGAATATAATTATTAAAAAACCTTGTCAAAGTTGGCCGGAATGTCGTAACAATAATAATAAGTATACGAAAAAACTAGCAGAACACAATGTTAACGATGATCTGTGTGACGTTTTATTCATCAGAGATAATAAAGATCGACAAATTCTTACAAGTTGCAATTGTTCCTCTTGCGATCATTGCAAATCTCAAGAAATATTACAGGAAACTTTATGGAACAATAATAACCGTGGTTAATTATTATTTTTATAATCCTAATCAAATTTATCTCAACAACTTTTAATATAAGTAATTTTTCTTGTAGTAAAATCTAATCTAATTTTTTTTTTAGAATCAACGAAAAGTTCGAGAAAAATTCTAGACGAAAGATCGATTGTATATCCAATTAAAAAATTGACAAAATCTAATTGCAAAAAGAAACAACAACAACAATCACCGAACATTTTGATATCAAAAGTTTCGCGATTCGGATTCGGTGTTCCGGAAAAATGTAATTCGACTTTAATTTTAGGCCCGTCACAAAGATGTTATCGTAATAATAATAATAAATCAAAGAACGGAAGTGAGAATAATCGGATAAACGTTTACGAATTGATCGAAAGTAGCGTAAGGATGTGGGAAAATCAAAAAAAGATTGTTGATAATCGATCTGAGCCCCCATCAAGGAAAAATTTAGGCAAACAACATTTCAGGAGATACGGTTTGATCACTGCTGCATATTTTTTTCGTGCATTGGGTCCTTGGTCAGTACAATCAGGGGAACGTGAATCAGTTCAAGGTCGTAGAACGGTTAGCGCAGTTAATGTAAGAAGACAATGCATTGAACCAGAACTGAGATTACCTGTCTCTCGTCGTCAATTGATAGCAAGTGTGTCATGCAGTGCATTGGAACCTGGTGGTTGCAGTGCTATTGGTCCAGCAACAAAAGAACAAGTTGTATTATTTTGGACTCCGGAATATTGGTACAGACCAAGACCAGCTATCACAGCTTACAGGTTAATTATTTCTGGATTTATTCATTTTTTCATAATTTTATTATTAATTAATTTAATTTAATTTAATATTATTTCATTTAATTTAATATTATTTAATGAAGTATTATTTAATTTAATTTAATATTATTTCATTTAATTTAATATTATTTAATGAAGTATTATTTAATTTAATTTAATATTATTTAATTTAATTTAATATTATTTAATTTAAAATTATTTAATTTAATTTAATTTAATATTATTTAATTTAATTTAATTTAATATTATTTAATTTAATTTAATATTATTTAATGTAGTATTATTTAATTTAATTTAATATTATTTAATGAAGTATTATTTAATTTAATATTATTTAATTTAATTTAATATTATTTAATTTAATATTATTTAATTTAATTTTATATTTTTTAATTATTTTTTATAATCTAATTATTTTTTCCTTTTAACCATCAAACCCCATACAACACATCTATTAACACTAAACCTACCAACATTTCATGTATACCTATTCCAACCATGAGCGGTCAAATGACCGCTTTAAAAAAACATATGTATCTTAATATTAAGAGATTGTTGCCAGTTAGATATTAAACAAAAATATTTTTCTAGTGCTACAAAGACACCCGCTACCTGATTTTCTATTTAGAATTTTTTATTTCTGCAATTTATTCTAATCGTTCGATTGTACACATTATAGATCCACAATTACATTAGGTAACTCGTAAAACAATTTAAGGAAAACAATTTCGAAGAATATAATCTTAAATATCATGAATTTTTCAAACAATCAAATGACCGCTCATGGTATGGATTTTTTTTTCAAAAAGTAAACAATAAAAAAAGGTGGGGAATATTTAAAAAAATGGGTTGTATGTATATTATAGGAAAAGTCAAGAAGCTACATGATGATACACTAACGTTGTATACGAAAAATTCTAATCGAAATTTCCAAAACGTTCATTTGACTATGCATGGTAGGTTTAGTGTTAACCAACAACAACAACAAAAACCTATTTATTGTCTTATAATCAACAACGAGTAATTTTCGTGATCGATAATAAAACAGAGAACTCAGGAGACATCTGGCATCAATCAGTGATTATCATCATCAGAAAACTGAACAACGGAAATGTGAGAAAAAATTTTTTTACATACGCAAGAGATCCATTTTACCATCTGGTAAAGGGATAATGGAATCGAGTATTTCTTTGGAAGACAAATCGGGTAATCTGTTGAAACGAATTTTTTCTACTAACGGATCTAATAAGAAAAGAAATAAGAAGATGAAATGTAAAGAAAATGACGATGACAATGATGCCATGTATCAATTGAAAAAATTATTGAAATTGGAAATGCGTGTAACTGTATGGGACTTGGATAGTACAACTCTTGCTAAACAATTGACTATGATTGATAGAGATCTTTTTATTCGTATACCTATCAATGAAATTGAAATAATTGTATTTCAAAGATCATCGAGAAATGCACCGAATCTTGGTGCTTTGGTTGCTTTCGGTCATAGGATTACTTGTTTAACCATCAGTGAAATAATTGCAGTTAAACAAATCGATATGAGAACTAGAATGATGGCTAGATTAATCAATGCTGCTGACAAGTGTTTCAATATTGGAAATTTTCATTCTTGCAGATCTATTTTAGCTGGTCTCCAAGCACCACCGATTTATCGATTGAAATCTAGTTGGTCTTATTTACGTACTCATCATGCTAACAGGTAATCTATTTATTTATTTATTTATTTATTTATTAATTTTACATATTGAAATTATTATTCAACTTTGCTTTTATCAAACTATTTGACTATTTGATTTTTGTTTTATTAAATAAATAAAATAAGAAAAATATCAAATATTAATATTTCCAAACAAATTATAATATCAAGTCAAATAATTAATTATATTAAAGTAAATTAACATATTATATATTTATATAAGAAAGATTATTATAATTGTTATATTTAAAATAACGTTTAATAAAATTCAAATTTGAGAATAATAAATTTGAATTTTAGATACGCCATTATGGAAAGATTATGTAAAATTTATAAAAATCCAAATTCTTTATTGTATCGAAGAGCATGGGCCAAAGCAAAACGAAACCCACCTTGCATACCTTACATCGGTGATCTTATAATTAGACTTTTGGGTCTTCATATTTCTCAATATTCCGAGAAAAATATTCTATCGAACAATTCGAAATATTTTCTATCGAAAAACGTTACGATATTTCCAAAAACAATTTCTAAAAAATCATTACAAGATAAATCCTATCATCAACAAAATACAAATGAAATGTCGAATAAAAATATTCTAATAAATGTTTTAAATAAATTGAAATGTAAAAATTATCGTAATATAGTAAATGAAAAAAATGATTTATTATCATCGATTACATTGAGACAACAACAATTGGCACGAAAATATTTCGATCGTTGGAATTATATTACTTTAAGATCAACGATCGAAAAACAAGATCAAGAAAAATTCAATAAAATGAATTATAAAAGTAAACGTGTCCTTGATCTGTCGATTTGGTTAAACAATTGTCAAAAATTTGCAAGGGGATATAATTTTTCGAGAAATACCATGGCCAGGGAATTTTTATTAAAGGCACGTTACAGAGAGGATCGTGACAATTTTTTTATCAGTTTAAAACTCGAACCTGCTGATATTTAAAAAAAAAATGAACCACGACTCACCACCTTGATAAAATAATCCAATAAAGTATCGGAACCATATTGATTTTTTAATCTTCTTACAAAAAACGATTCTAATCCTGAAAAATAAAACGAATATCTTTGATCAATAATAATAATAACCATAGAAAATATTTACAATAATAGTGTTGGTTTTTTTTTTAATAATTATACACAGCAGTAGTATATAAAATATTCTTGTCGATAAATGAAAAATTTCTTTTCATTTTCATTTGTATAAAATGTATCTAATTTTAATATCACCCAGTTATATAATTATATTGTACTCTTTATTCTTTGTATATACATTTTATTATGATAATAAATTATTTATCAAATATATATAATTGTCTATATTATACTATGAAGATCTTTAAAAGAAAATATATATATTACGAAACAAAATACAATAATTGGTATTAATCAATAATTGTTATTATAATTTCTTGTTAAATTATTTCCTAAAAATGTATATATATATTTCTATTTATTATTAATAATAAAAATAAATTAGTAAAACCCCATTTAATTTTATCATTTTATTCCGAACATAGTGTATACAATATTGTTATTATACATATGCATATAACTCTGTTAAAACAGTCATCATCAGTCGTAAACTAAAAAAAAAAAAAGAAAAAAGAAAAAAAATGTTTGATGGATGGAAGAAAGTGAATCCTCGAAACGAAAAGATCCATGTATATATATTAATTCTTGACTAGATAACAACGAATATGTGTGTATGTGTATGTACAGTAATGAAATGTACGATATTAATTAAAAATGAAAAAAAAGAAAAGAAAAAAAATTAAAGTATACAATAACGTATTTATATTTTGGGATAAAAGGGTTAACAGTCTTTTTCTGGTACGAAGTCAGAACATAATTTTTCTTCTTCGAACGTGTAATATACGATCAAATTGGAAATGTAATAAAAAATCATTTATTAATTATATTTTTCAATTCGCATATTAATTTATATTTCTTTTGCCAGAGAGAGCGCCTCCTCCTCCTCCTGTTGTTGTTGTTTTCGACGATTTAATTTTCAATATTTAACAAGGACACGTTAGATACACGTGAGATAATTCATCAAATTATTTAACATTCGCAGTATCATAATTATAAATTAATTTTCAAATTGGTTGTAATACTTATTCTATATTTTGTTGTGTATGTATGTATGTATCTATGTGTGTATATATATGTTAGATTTTTTTCTTTGGCTTATTTTATCTTCTCCATTAATTTTCATTTTAAGATTTATTACGTATAAGCGTATCTTTACTGAGAATTATCAAAAATCGTGGAAGTAATGGTTACCATTGATGTGAACTAACTTTGTACGCTTTGAGTTAATTACTTAGCCATTATAATTGAATTAACAATAAAAACTTTAATGAAAAATGCATCCCAGAAAAAAGAATGAATGTTATATCTCGGATTATTATTATTAATATTATTATTAATATTATTATTATTATTATTATTATTAATATAATTTGATAAATATGTACTACGTACATATTCTTTTTATTTTTATTTTATTTTTTTCTTATAGAATATTTCAAAAACAAATTCTAAAATATTTAAAATACTTGTTATATATATCAAAGTTTATTTCTTTCTTTTTTTCTCTCTTTCTCTCTCTCTCCCTCTCTCTCTCTTTCTCTCTTTCTCTTTCTATATATTTTATATATATATATATTTTAATTGTATTTTTAATTTTTTTTTTATTTACTTTCCTTTTCTATATTCTTCTTTATTATTTTATATATATATATATATATATCATGTATATAATTTAGAATATTTTTAGACTTTTCAGAAAGACAATTTAAAGTGTTTTATCTAATAAAATTCGTTATACTTGTATAGTGTTTTGTTTTTTATTTTTTATTTTCTCTAATAAGTATCGTTAAAAACTAAAAAGATCGATTTGTATAGAAACATCATCATCATCATCATCATCATCCCTAATTTTCTTTTTATTTTTCTTCAAATTATATCGTATAATAATAGATTGAAAAAGGATCGAATAATAAATTGGTGCATAAAATGCATAAACGACGGGCTTTGTTTTAACGTAGAAATGGCACACTTTGAGAATTTGTTCTATCTATATATATTATATTATATTAATTCACTCTCTCTTTCTCTCTCTCTCTCTCTCTCTCTCTCTCTCTCTCTTTCTCTCTCTCTCTCTTTCTCTCTTTCTCTCTCTCTCTCTCTTTCTCGTGAAATACTTTTGGGCCGACTTATTGTTAGAAATAAAAAAAAAAAAAGTATAATATAGTCGGATGCTTTTTACTATTTTTCTTGTTGTTCTTGTTGTTGTTGTTGTTGTTAAATTATTACACATTAAGATTACATGCCGCCTGGTTTTGGAAGATTTGTATCATAAGCTCTGATCACATCCGTTTGTGTCACTGATCCTCCTTCCTCTTGAGAGAATGCGAATCCATCTGTGCATCACGCAGCATGCGCAATAACATATTACGCAAACTATTAATCTCTGTCGTATATAGAAATAATTTATTAATTATTATTAACAGTGCACGCACACAAACCCCCCCTGCCACTCGGCAAGCGGTGATCAACTTAATTGTTAATAACAATAATACAAGTTTCTTCTTCTTTTCTTCTTCTTTTCTTCTCTTACAACTTTTAATCTTTTAAATATTATTATTAGTAAAGAACCAAGAGAAAAAAAATACTATTAAAATAATAAAATACAAGCTTTAGTTATATTTGAATTTAATTAGTCAGATAAAAGCAAATATATTCTCGTTGTTTTGTTTATTATTATTATTATTGAATTTATAAGAGAAAATATAGAAATGATAAATACAGATTGAAATATAATATCTAATTGGTAGTATTAAATTAATGCAAATATTAATGCAATCTGTGCTATCTAATTTGCAACAGGGTGAACCACCAAGTTGAAAGGAGACTGATTTTTGTTTTGTAATTTTGCACACCCCATACGTGGGGTGTATGCAATTCCATATATCGTGTACTAAGTAAAAAATCAGTATCCTATCAATTTTGATTTTTTCTTCTCTTATTAAATATATTATATTTAATATATATATACAAAAGTTACATATTTATATGTACAGAAAATTTAAAAAAAAAAAACAAGAAATTGATAAAAGTTGAGAAATATTTGCTAATAAACGTGCTTTGAAAAATTGTAATAATAATAATAATAATAAAAAGAAAGAAAGAAAGAGAAAGATAAAATAACGCGTTGGTTTAGCTAAAGCAGGTGAGTTATTATTCCTCTAAGCGTGTGCTCGATAAACACGAATGATAAAAATACGTTTAGTATGTGCCACAATATTAGAAACAAAAAATATATATTTTATAATGAATTTACTTTGCTTTTTGTTTTGTTTTCATTGTAGTTAGCTGAAGTTGAGGATATTATTATAGTATTATAATCTTATTTCTTTTTTGCGTGTGATTATAATTAATTGCAATTGTTTTATAATTACAATGCAATAATCACGATCCTTAATTAAACGAAGGATCCATAAAGAAATGAAGTAAAATAATCCAACTTTGGCAGCCTGTAAAAATCATAAACTTACGTGATAGTTCCACCTCGACATTTGCCCTGGAAGTGGCGTTAGATCGCCTGGTGAAAACACTTTTAACGTTTTTCAGAAGCCGTGCCGTCTCCGTCAATCTGCAAAGCCGGGGGGGTCATTCAACAATTTCTTTTTTTCCCTGTTTCTCTATTATAATTTACTTGGTTTATTTTTTTATTTTGTTTGTTCCTTCTGGATCAACATCAATAATTTGATGATGCCACGTTATCTAATTCTAATAATTATTTTTAATTCTTTAATTCTGCTCTCACACAAATATTTCAAGGATTATTCTTCGCTCATTGTCTTTCATATATTGTTTTTTTTTTTCTATAATCTAAGTATAGAAATATTTTAACTGTAATATCAAAATCATTGTACAAAAACCGAAAGAGAAGAATAACGCGTAACATTTGTATCGTTTTCTCGCGTAATTAGATTTCATATTTTATCTACAAATTAATGGGGACCACCTTAATATCATTTGTTCTTTATTTTCCCCCATATCATATATGTATAGCAGCTTTAGAAAAAAATACAAAATATTATATGCTTTCATTAAACATGCCGTGTATAGAAGAAAAAAGTGCATAAATTTTAATTGAAATTGTTTGATATGCTGAGAAGAACGCGTATAATATCAAATATTGTGCCGACAGAAGTAATAATCCTTATGATAAAATAAAGTGTGCTCGGAATTGTTCTGTGTTTATATAAGCATTTGATGGTGCACACAAATAAAATGATAAATCAACACGGGGTTACACTGTGTTTCAAGGTAATCGAGAAAATATACAAAAATCCAATTAAGAAATGCAACAACATTACACATTGCACACTGCTTTATAAGCGTTTAGCTTGCTTTTTAGCGTGATAAACAAATATAGCAATTTCGGTTACTTTCTACTGGGAGTACTTACACCTCGCAAGGTCGGCGATGGCATGCACAGGCCTGCACAGGATACCAAAAATAAAACATACCAAAAAATTGCATTAGCAACAGCAATTCATTGATTCTAATTGATATTTAGCAAATGATTATTATGACTGAATCAAATGGCAAGTCGTTGGTATGATACAAAAAAGATACTTCATCCTCCTCCTCCTCCTCCTCCTCTTCTTCTTCTTTTCCCTGATATTTCAATGATTCTGAAATGACTTATGATTTATCAAATATTTTAACTAATATTTCTGAATATTATTAATGTTTATCATAATTGTTTCTCTCTAATTACTAAAAAATAAAATTAATATACTAATCGTATGTGAATACTCTATTTACAAAATTCTAAATTGTATTTTATTTAACACGAATAAAATAAAGTGCAATTATTTGAACATTATCTATCTTTATAAGTAACAGTAATAATCTAATAAATTATCAATATATTGAAATAACGCGCGAAAATATCGTATTTTATTATAATATAATAAAAAATTAAAGTATAACTGTGCTATATATATATATATATATATATTATACAATCTACAGTATAACTTTTTTATATCAAATATAATTATAAAAAATGATAAAAAGTTTTATATTATGATCACAGGTCTGATATATATATGTATATGAGTTGTTTATAAATGAAAACATTCTTCTACGTATATGTAGTACAGATTGTTGTTGTTGAGTGGTGCGAAAACCAGGAATCATTTGACGTGAATTCAAGAGGGATTGCTTTCATCCTATTTCGTCTTCTACAGGAATTTATCAATGCCCAACATCGATTTAATCGTCTCTTCGTGGAGCTCGATTTCCTGTTATAATTTTTGTAACTCTATTCTATTAAACGTTACTTATGTTACTTGTCCATAGATTTATCTTCCTCGTCATTTATTTTGTACAATTAATAAAATAGAAAAATTATAAATAGGACCGAAATGAAATATTAATTAAACAAATTCGCATACGAAACGCAACTATTATTCATTTAAAAATAATATCTTCATGGTTAGTCACACCAACCATGCACAGAGAAATTTCACAATAACACAATTTCATTTACTAAATAGATAGGAATTCTATAACTGTTTTTTTTTTTTAACTATTTGGTTAGACAACTAAAGCCATGCACAATTCATTTGATGATAGACAAAAAAAAAATATAAATAAATAAATAAACAAAAAGGCTTTTTATCTAATTATACTGCTGCATTGCATGCAATTTACTTTTATAACTGGAATGTCTTTCTGCAATGGTATTTGTAAACAAAACAAAAATATACTAGCTATGAACAGGTATCATTCTAACACAAAAAAAAACTAAACGTATGGATAACATATTGATAAAATGAGAGCAGATGATATGTTTAACTATCAGTATTTCCTTTTTAAAATGATTGATGTGTCATCTTATTTTCTTAAAAAAATATTGATATATACTCTATGTATATATAATGATTCACTTGTATCAAAGACGCTCAAATTTATATTATACAAATAATTTTCGTTAAATTATATTTATATATATATATATATATATATATACTTACGAACTCCTGTAATCTTGACCATTGAATATATCTCCAGGATCGGATTTTCTAATTTCATTTTCTCTAGCTGCTGCTGTGACTGATTTCCACACTGTATTCTTTACTCTATAGAAACATTATAATAATCTCTTATGTTATAAATGAATCATTATTTTTTTTTTTCTTTTATATATAAAATTATAGACCGTAAAAATGATTTTGGCAATTTTTTTACTCACGCTTTTACAGTAACATCAAGAAGCAATACTGCTGATGGAATAAGTATAAGACCTAACCAAAATACAGGCGAAGTGAATAACATTCTGTCATTGCCCAGCATGACAGCTCCAACATTTAATACAGGCCAAAAATTACTAAAAACAAAATTGTGATATTAAAATATTATCTATTTTCATTCTCTTTTGAAATCAATTAAATAAATAGAAGTTTACCTGTAAATTAGAATAAATAAGAACCAAAGTATAATAGATCCCCACGTTGCTGCATGAGTGACCCATGTCCAAGAATTTATTATTAATCCGGCCTTTCCGCAAACTGTTACTACAACATACTAACGAATAAAATTAATTTTTCTTATAAATAACCATTAAGATTGACATCATTTATTTATACTTACGGTATAAACAAAATTTCCTAACAAAAGGTAGCCACCATCTTTACCATGAGACCATACGACGTCTTGTTTAAGAGCCATGAGTGGCAACCAGTAAAGTAAAGATGAATGAATTAAGGCATTTATTATCCATACCCAAAACACCTATGAAATATAAAAATAATGTCTTACAATCAAACGTTAGAAGACCACTCCATATATTCAATAAAATGAATACATACTTTAATATTAAATGACGACTCCCCAGTATTTTTTGTTGCATACAATCCTGGATGAGCTAAATGAGTTTCTGCTGAACAAACTTTATCAAAAAGACCCATAGCCAAAGGAGGTGCCGCTGTAAATACCTATAATTAAATATTACAAATCTTAATATAACATCCACATTAAAAATGTTAATAAATAATAATTATATCGTCACATATATGAAACTTACAACATTATAAAGACCAATAGACCATCTCTCAAAAAGAATTTGTCCGGACCAGCCAGAATATATCGCGAACCATAATTCAATCACATATAAACATATATTTTTATAAAACGAATATAGAATTAATTTACACATTCTACTATAATTCCAAGAACCGTGAACGAATAATAAACGTTTCAGAAAACGAAATTGTGCGATAGAATAATCGGATGCACAGGCTGCTTGTAGACCTTCCACACCAGATATTCCTAATTTGAAAATATTTATTCATTCAGAAAGATTTTGTTTATCTTATTAATTATAATAAAAATGTATACTTTATATTTTTGTCTACACACCAACGCCTATGTGAGCTTTCTGAATCATTGCTACATCATTCGCGCCATCTCCAATTGCAAGAGTAACAGCTTTTTTATTACTTGTTATGAGATCAACAACCTATAAAACTCTGATATATTAATAATCAAAACTTTATATGTTATAACTGATTTATAATTAAATCGCAACCTCTATTATTTAATTAACAAAAATAATCAAATCACCTCGGCTTTTTGCATCGGCGAAACTCTGCAACAAATAACTACCTTGCATGCCGAACATAAATCTAAAAAATCCATTCTAATATCGCACGACAAAGCAAAATCCAAAGTATTGCCATCTATTATCAAAGCCACTTCATTCTGTCGTTTCAAATCAATTCCAAAATCTTGGCAGCGTTGTGTAATAACTTCTCTTGTTTTCTGCAAAACAATTATTACTAATTAAAATCATTTATATTTTTCAAAACTTTCTATAACCCTTTTTAAAATCTATTATAAACTTATTTACATCTAAAGAAGATTCATTGATGATATACAAAGGCATTCCATGTGTAATTAATCTGCAAGAATAGCCAATATTGATTGCCGTTTCTTGCTTATCACCAGTCAACACCCAAACATTAATATCAGCGCGAAGTAAAGCCTGTATTGTTTCTGGAACCTAAACGATATCGTATAGAAATTAAATCTTGATATATAAGAAAGGAATAAATGTAGATATCGAGAAAATCAAGACTTACTTCATCTTGTAATTGATCTTCAATAGCTGTTGCTCCTAATAATGTTAAATTGTTTTCAATGAGATCTGCTGCATGATCGAGTTTACTTTCACGATTTGTCATGCTGATTGATGCATTATGATAAGTGTCACGCCATCTCTGTTAAAATATATATTACAAAATATTATTCAACATTAAAATACAATCTCGAACGTTTAATTGAAAAACAAACGTCACAATTTACCTGATACAAATTTTCAGGTACTTCGGTAGAAGCAAAACAAAGAGTTCTTAATCCATCGGTTGCAAACGTTTCTAAATGTTCCAAAGTTGCTTCGCGAAAATCATCTTCTGATTCGGTATCATCCGGTGATTTTGGATTCAATCGTTCATAAATTACAGAATCAGCTCCCTTACATAATAGTTTAATCTCTCCTGTTGGCGTTTTAACTATTACAGACATTCTTTTTCTAGCTGACGTAAATTCTATTACGTTTAATATTTCATATCTTAATCTTTCACCTAAGGCGATTATTTCCACGTAAGCAGGTGTTCTAGTATCGAACACATAATTATATTTACGTGCGCCATCAACTAGTGCTCGTTCATCTAGAAAAATATATATTACGAAAAGAGACTGTTAATATTAAATTAGATTATTATTTTCTATGATTAATATATAAAAGTATAAGATACCTGGAGATGCTGCATGATAAATTATATTGTCATCTATTTTTTCAGGAATGACTGTATGACAAACTGACAACATTATCATGAAATCATGCAGTATAGAAGCATGATTATATTTCTTTTTATCGTTAGGACGAGATGAACCTTTGGTTGCCCTTCCTTCAAGAATATCTTTAACTAATTCACTATTACTACCACCTGGACTATCGATATTACCGTTTGATGGATTGGGAAGGCTGTGGAATCGTTTCTTGTGTAAATATTAATAATAAAATATTGTTAGTCAAAATAAATTCTAAGAGAAAACAATAAAATTTCTTTCGAGAACTCACTCGTATAATTTGCCACCGACGGAACATCTTTTAAATTCCATAACGTTTCTCGTAAGTGTACCAGTTTTATCAGTGAACACATAATTAACCATTCCAAGTTCCTCGTTAAGATTACTTGTGCGAGCCATTGCAGGTGTATCCGATTCAGCATGATACATTTCAATATCCATGTTAATAAACGTAGCTTGCACAAATCTAACTACTTCTAATGTAACTTGCAGTGAGATTGGAATTAAGTTATTGAAGAGTATGATGAATGTTAGAAGATTAAAAATGAAGTTCTTCGTCATCTCCTCTGAAACATATATATATAAACATAAATTTATATAAATTCACAAAATAAAGATTGACAGGCTTTCATATTTACCGTTTAAACCCAAATACCAAAGTCCTGTACTATTTGCATTCGTCCATATAACATTGAATATTGCGGAAAGAAGGCACAACAAAAGTAACATAAAGAATAGCATAAGAATTTGTGTATTAGTCAGTCGATCTAATGTAGATCTTTTCAATGGTGCAGTTGTTGTATTATTTTGCATAAGTTTAGTATCATGACCGGTGTATATTACCACACCAAATATCCATCTTGTATTTCTTAACATAGCCCCGCGGAGTAATAATTGATCAGGTCCCAGAGCTACGCTCCTGTAAATATAAAAATCAAATAAAAATCGTAACTTGTTTGATATTATGCTATAAAAAAAAACAACATATTTGGTTATAAAAATAAAGCTTACTGTTTGTTAGTTTCTCGAAGGACTCCGTGGAATTCGTATAAGTGTCTATTAGGTGGTTCGCATTGTACATTAGCACGAAAATTCATTAACTCGACTGTATCCAAAAGGATTGCTGTGTCGGTATGAGCTTGTCTAATTTTCAAATTCGTTTCTCCATCCAAATTGGCTGTTTCTATGAACGACATACCCTGCGGCTCTGACGACGATAACAAGATCAAATCAGCGGGGAAGAAATTGTTGTTATGGACCTATGCATAATAAAAGGAAAAAAAAAAAAAGGTTTCAGCAGGAAGATGCTATTTAACGTTCATTATCGCAATGATAATCTTGATGCAAATAAGGGTCAACCTTAACCACATCTCCGACGGCAATGTTACGCCATTGAATCCATTGCCATCGTCCGTCCCGTAAAACTTCTACTTCTCGCATATTAATCTCGTCATCTGCTCTATGCCTTTTCTATACAAAAAAAAAAAAAATCAATCATTTATAATTCATAACAAAATCAAAATCTATGTTATTAGAATGATTATAAAAATAATCGATAAACATACAATATCTTCAACGATTTCCTTTAATGCCGAAACACTCAAAATGAATATCAATGGGACCAAAGTTGTATAACGTCCGGTTGGCGATACATCCGGTATTTGCTGCAACATGAAGAAGATTATAAATAAGTATATTTCATTGATCGCGTTTTTAATACTTATCATATGATAAACTTATTACACTAATCAAGTATTCGTATAATTAACAACGCGTCAATTAACAATAAGAATATAATTGATGTGTTTAATATTCGTTAACAAGAAATATAGTTAATTTTATAAATAAATAGGTCAAATAAAATAACAAAAAAATTAACATACGTGGAACGTCAAGCAATATTATCTAATTCCAATAATTAACTTTGTCATTTTTACTAATGGTTAATTATCAAAGTTCATATAATATATTATTACAAGTATCTTTACCTGCATAATTGCGATGAAAAGGAAGAAACAATTACTGTATCGACGAAATTGTTCGAAAAGGAACATGGGTATGAAAGAAAGGATAGAATATTTGGCCGTGGTAATGTGATTATTTTTATATTTAACTGGTTGATGAGGTGCATTGACGAAAACCACTCTTTCGTCGCCATCATCGTATTGATGAGAGGATGGATCTTCACCTTGTGATTCCCCATTTTCCGCCCTTATTGGCCCTACTGTTATAAATAATTATTATTAATATCTTACTCGTATATATACAAAGAAGAGGAAACGGATAAAATATATATTTATATATTTAGAAACAAATTGATTAAAGCCGTACGACAAGTAGATTATCCAATTTATCATCGTCACACATTAGACCAATTTCTACCATGTTATTTTTTTCTTTTTTATTATTATTATTATTATTCTTTTACCGTAACGTATATCATTTTATCTCGTTAACAATATAAGTGGCAATTGCATAGGTTCACACATTTTCACGTTGAATATATATATATATATATATATACACGGTTATACAAGAAAATTCGCAAAAACAAAAAGACTATCATTAAAACTATTAGAAAAACAAAAATTGTATACATTAATTAATAACTTAATTGAATAAATTTTTTTGGAACTGGTAAAAGAAACAGTAAAATATTTCTGCAAAATGATTTGATATTAAAGACATGCTTCTATAAATGTTCAATTGGGATTCAATTAAAACTTGTCTTTCCAATCGCATAATTAAGTACGACTTACTGTTCTGATCGTGCAAGTAAAGGTATATACGAGATCTGAGTTCGTTGAACCATTGCACCAGCTTTGTACTCGTAATATCCATGACGGCCGGTTATTTGTCTCTCTCACAGCATCCTTCTCGTTCCTTGATTCGATCTCTACACGCATAAAATGCAATAGTGTTCGAGAGCAAAGACTTACGAATAAAAATAAATTCGATGTAGTAAATTTGCTGTTTCTTTCTCTCTCTCTCTCTTCTAATATGTAACAAGAAGTCAATTTTCTTGATAAGCGATTACATCAAACAAACGTAAATCACTTGAAATGTATCTTGATGAACTAGAAAATGTTCTATTACTTTATTTTTTTCTATTTTTTTCTCTCTTATTTTCTCATCTATTTCACAAGAAAAACTAACCAAACATCATCGGATTACAAATTCAAACCTGATAATGGAGATTTGATGATTACTGTATCTCGTACCGATAAACACGACAAACAAGAAATATGATATATTTTTTAAACGATAATCTTATATCTTCTGAACGGGAAAATAACATTGCAAGATTATCGACAAACAATATGACACTTTATGTTTTATTTCACAACGCGATTTTTTTAACTTCTAAACACAATTCAAACTTGTAATAACTAACCGTAGTATTTACTAACGCGAAATCTGATTGGTCGTAACGTTTGAGCTTACTTCGCGAGGATCATCGATTTTTATAAATCGATAATCGATATTTCGATAGATAAGCGAATTATTTCGATATATTACGCGGCAAACTTTGAAATCCTTTTATTATTATATTATCATAAAATATACGAATAAAAAATTTACGATCGGAGAGAAAATCTGGATTTTAAATACTATTATCTATATATATATATATATATACGATATTTACGATCGGAGAGAAAATCTGGATTTTAAATACTATATCTATATATATATATATATATATATATATACATATATATATACTACTAAATATATTATATATGAAGTAAAACGAGCTACGATATATCTAGCAATTTGGAATGCCTCTACGATCGATCCAAGGTCGCATTACTCCACAGAGACACAACAAGCATACACATACATCCCTTATATACTCAGAGACTATATACTTCGTAGAATAATTTGCATCCCTGAGAAAGGCGTGGTCGCTAATAACACCCTTTTATAAAGCTTATCAACTTTTACTTGTCAAATACGATTAATAACAACTCGATAAGGACATTACATTTTAAAAGAAAATTCTTATTTTGTTTCTATCAACCCCTTAACATCTTCTTACCAACGGAACACAAATATATCATCCCCATGCATGCATGCACGCACGCACGCATGCACGCAAGGAAGATTAACTGCAATTTACTCCTGTCGTCCTAATTCGAACGCGTGTCATTTGCTTGGACACGAATGATCATCGAGCACGGAGATAAGATAAACGTTCATCTAATAACATAAGAGATCGGAACCGATGACGTTTTGAATTGTCAGAGAAAATCATCCCGAAATCAAATTAACCGAGCGCGTATATAAACGATGCCGCCAAAGAGACTTTGACGTACTTACTTTTCAAATGACGCCATTATTCATTTAAAAGAACATTAAATTATACTCGCGAAATACGATCTTCGTATATTTCTGTTGATAAAACATATTACGAAACTGCATATTATTTTGTATATATTTCTTTAGAACTTACATATACTCTTTGATAACACATTTCCTTTGAAAATACAACCACCATCACAACACCGATTACTATTACATACAACCACTGTATATCTATTTGATAATTGGATACGGTAACGTTTTAATTAATACTTTGATATTCAAACGAGCAATTGAAATTATTTATTCGATCGAAATATTATTAATAGAATTAAATCTAATTAATATTCATTACATGATACGTTAAACGAAATATTGTTAATGAAGTTTATATCGAATACGAGTATTATTTCGTTACGAAATCAAGATACATTAAACGAAGTAGTATTTAACATCATTCGAATATGCATAGATACAAAAATTAGGAAGGAAGAAAAAATAAACAATTTAAATGACAATAACGATTAACATTGAAGTCAAATAATATCGAGAAAATTAGAAAAGGGTTTAGAAACTCGTCGAAATCTTACGATCGATCTCAAACCTTTCGTTCTGCTTCACGGTCACGGCCTCGCTTGGAAAGTGGCAGAGTACTCCTCTTCGTGCTTCACAAACACACACACCCACGTTGGATGCACACTAATGCACTTGCCTCACTTGAGTCACACTCTCTCTCTCTCTCTCTCTCTCTCTCTCTCTCTCTCTCTCTCTCTCTCTCTCTCT
>JACGWG010000025.1:1061306-1110581 GCA_023678865.1 Polistes exclamans
TCTCTCTCTCTCTCTCTCTCTCTCTCTCTCTCTCTCTCTCTCTCTCTTTCTATCTATCTATCTATCTATATATTTCTCTACCTCCCACAGAGGATAATTATTATGACTATATAATATATATGACTGGATAATTTATTACACACATCACAACAAAATGATAATCGGTCTACGTCTTATCTAATAGTAACCGGAAGAAAAAAACTTGGATAATTCGATGATATCACACAGCCCCGTTCGCATGATGACCCGACGTACACGCGTGCACGTGCATCACGCACTATTAAACTCCCCAAAAGATTTGCTAAACGAGAGAGAGAGAGAGAGAGAGAGAGAAGGGAAGGGGTGAAGGTAGAAGGAAGAAAGGAAGGAAGGAAGAGAGAAAATGTCCGATTAAACGACGAGGCTCGAATAATTAAATTAATTTGTCATACGTGATTAAACTTCTCAAGATTATAATATCGAATACGTTGGATAATAAAAATGTACGAGATTGCCGCCTCCCGTTTCTGTCAAGACTGCTCGAACGTTTCCTCTTCCTCCTCCACCTCCTCCTCCTCCTCCACTTTTCATAGTCACGGTTTATGCATCATATAGAATGAACACCGCAACGACGATACGAACGCGACACATACCTGTACATCTTTATCAAAGTGCCCTCTATTAAAATCAAACGATTGGAGGAATAATTTGTCGTTGATTTTAATTGGTGATTAATTAATTCGAACGACCAATTAGAAATGCGAAATATTTTATGCATTGATAATATATAATCGTATATAAGATTCTTTTCGAATAAAACGCGTAACGTGATTGGTCGATCTTACTCACGTTTGCCAACGTTAAATAAATTATTATTTCGAAGAATAGAATAAACAAGATGAAGCAGGAGAAAGACGATAATGAGAGAAGGAATTATTAATTATCGTATACTGTGATTAATCGATTATGACATTTTCTACGATTAATATAATGTATACGGGATTACCGTGAAGATGAGCCAGCCCTGCGGATTAACGAACGCGCATGCGCTCGATAAAGGCAACAAGTTGGTGTCAGCACCGGGCTTTTACCCCTTCCCCTACAGTTTTACTTACACTATTGCATTTAAAATAATATATATGTATGCAGAGAGCGTGTGGCGAGGAATATGACGTCGATAAACACACAAGCAACGAATGCCCAAAACCGATAGGCCAAGGACACGTTGCTTCCAAGCGTCGACTGTATGCGCGGGAGCCTTGAAATCAATTAGTCCAGGAATATCAAATTCACGAAAGATCGTATAATTAAAATAACATTAAATATTAATTTATTATGATAAAATAAATATCATGATCGAATTGATTTATTATTAATATAAACATTCAAATTACCGATATATGTATTATCCTACCGTATATATTAAATAAAAATTGCATAAAACCCAAATTATGCGTCAATTAACACAAGAGTTGTTATCAATAATAAATTAATCGTTAAAAGGTAGTATTACAAAGTACTAATTATAAGTTAACAAATGTTCTTGGATCCTGTAAATAACTACTCGTAATTGCTTATCTCGAGAAAAACTACTCGTACGTAATTAATGATTATCTTGGATTACCAGGAAATCTTGCAATTATCGCGTGCAATCATGCTTCCCATTCGACAGGCCCATTATTTTTGTATACATATGTATACATCATACAAAAGAATCGATCGTCTTTCGTTCAACAAGTGTAGGTTTAACGAGCTAACAATACCGTGCCCGGTTGCTCTTTAAATCCATTTCTTTTTTTCGATCTAACGATTAAAATTCATAAAGCATAGTCAATAAAAAGAAAAAAAAAAGCAAACAATTTCGATATTATTACATTTCGTTGTTTCGTTAAAATAACTCGAACATAATGAATATATTATAAGTAACTAAACAACAAACATGTTAAATATATTTCATTCTTCATTTTTGCAAAATAATCGTATTATTATTACGATTGCAAATGAATTACAATATATATCCTTGAAATTGTTCAAAATGTTATTCAACATCAAAGATATCTACCTGTCGTAGGCGTAACATAGATGCGCATTAAAGGCTTGCATTCTATCTAAAAGATGCAAACGATAATAATCTTTGGTATATAAAGTCACGTCTATCAATGACCTTAATAAACTAGTCTATTCCGTACGAAACACACATTTCCATTTCTTTTATTTATCACTATATTCTTTTTAAGAATATATATGATATAAAATATTTGAAACACATTTATGTGATAGGAATTTCACTTCGATAAGTTAACATTATAACAAGCTGAGTCAATAACAGAACGAAATAATATTTTATATTCATCGACTTTTTAATACCATAAAAAAGAAAAACAAACAAAATAGATAACCAACGTGAAATAAGAAATAAATCAAATCTCTTTCCCTCTATCAATTACATTTAACAATTTCCTCTATAAGATCTGTAAAAAAAAAAAAGAAATAAAAGTAGTAACAACAGTAATCGATTAAACTAATAAAACTACAATACAGTTATTTACATACCCAGTTATTATTTTACCATTATTATTGTTTCGTATGAAATAGACGGAAAGTAAGTAATAAATAAAAATGAATAATGAGAATACCTTCGGAGTTAAACTCGGATCCAGGTGTTTCCTGTAATTCGATGTGTTCCCGAGTCTTGCCTCTTCCACTGTGACGTAAAAGAGGATCCAGACGAAGGCCGATATTATCAACGTTATCGATATTTCCTAAATCGATCGGACTACCTATGATATAGGGTCCGGTAGATTGGTTAGGTTGATTGTCCTTTGGGGCTTCATCAGTAATACGTGTGTTGTTACTCGTAGTTGGTGACGACAAAGAAGGGTTGTTACGGATTAAATTGCTGCTGTTGTGGGGTGAGGTTCCATCCATGTGAGGGATGGATGAGAGATCTGGTGGTGTATATGGTCGCAACGGACCGGGACTGGGAACCCGGGGGTTCCCCCTGCCAGGTAGTTGCATTGAACGAGCTGGAGCCTAAAATGTGCATACATCAAAAACTTAGGATGATGATTATTCCCTAATTACGTAAGCTTGGAATTCGAAACCTTAATAAAAGCTTATTTCTAAGTAATTTATGTGTATTTATTTATAAGTATATATATGTATATATATATATGTTACGTGTATGCGTGGTATTATCTTACACACTCATACTAATTATTTGTAAATAATAATTTGAAAAAGAGAAAAAATATTCTCGTATAAATATTTAATAAAAAATTATTATGCTATATGTGTGTGTTATACAACAATACTTATATTACGTATTCACGTGTCATCGTTGCATTTCCGTATATAATGGTTTTGAATAGATCTCTTGAGTCATTCAACATATTACATATGCAGTAACCTTCGAAATTGCTATTAAACTAATCGATAATACAGGTTGAGACTTATAATAATAATATAGGTAAATAGTTTTACGATGTTTTTCCTTTATGTGTGAAAAAGTAAAAATATTAAAAAGAAAGATACACGAAATATTACGAATATTTTTATATATGTTAATTATTCAAACAAATATCACGGATATATGCATATATATATATATTTTTTTAAAGCACTCGATAGGAGAGAACTAAGCATGAAAAAGCATCATACATGTATGAATGTATTTTCAACGTACAGAATAGTGCATATGGTATATTTCCGAGTAGAAATTATGTTTTATTGTAATTTTAAAGCGTCACACATATACACAGATAAAATTATATGAAAGTTTTTTAATTTATCTTGACACAACACAACGAGACAATTAATTATTTTTCTTGTATATATGCATACTAAATAAGCAAGAAATAAAATTATTCTAAGTAATGTTTTTGTTCAGAAATTTTTATCGTACATACACACACATACACACACACTACTCCTATAAATAATAATTAAATAATATTACATTTCGTCGAAATAAAATGAAAATTAAAATGAATTTCTAATAGACGTCGATGAAACAAAATAGAACACATTCCTTACGAATCATTGTAGATTTTTGTTGATTCTTTAACAAATAAATATTAAGAGAGATGAATTTTAACGCGCGAAATTTTGCGGCCTTCGAAGCTCGCAGGTGAAAATAGAACGCGGAAACGCGACCACCGCGAATATGCGGCGATAGTGATCTTCTTCGTTCTAAATGCCACAACCGGTCGCAGCTATTATTTTCATTTGGATGAGTGGTCGTGAAACATGATGCTACGAAACAGAATGGCGAATTTTTACAAAATTATTATTTCTAACTATTATTTTCAAAGAGCAATTATATATATATATATATATATATATATATATTTTTTTTGATATCCTTGTAAACAACGTTGATATCAATAATATTAAAAAATATAACGTATCACATATATATGTATATAAAAAAGGAAAAATATTTTTTTAAAATATATTATAAAGAAAAGTATACAGGGAAAAAAAAATAAATTGGTAAAATGTAGAACGTTGTCTTTGTTCGTTAGGAAGAAAATCAATATTAAAAAGAAAGTTGGCCCTTTTTTTTTTTTTTTTTTTTTTTTTTTTTTGTCGCGTTATAATTAATTATTTTCATTTAACATTACACTGTCACCGTTTCGTTTACCCACTCCCTCCTGTTAATAATTAACGATAGGATATCATCGATAAGTGACAGTTGGTGTATACCTTTTGATGGAAGTGTTAACCAGCTAGCTAGACAAATATGTATATACATGAATACATAATATATACATATATACAATATATAATTTATTCAGTATTTTCTATCGTCCAAAATTATAATTCTTGATGATAAAGGTTCATAGGGAACTTGGACATGAATATTAACATAAAGAAAAATGTATGTCGAATTAAATTAAAAAGACGCTGAACTTTAAAGATTAAAGTAATATGTAAAAAAATTATATTGTATAAACCGCATGTATCGTAATAAGAAATTTATAAGAAAATAAAATTTCCAGTTGCTGAATAAGTCCCAATAAAGGGACGAAACGTCCAACTTAGTTAAATTAAGTTCTACTTCTTTTCATGTCTAAGTTCTCTATGAACCTTTATCATCAAAAATATATAATATATAATATATATATGTATATTCGTATTACATGAATGCGTGCAGTTAGCTCGAATGATTTATTGTTCATTTACTTACGGTAATTTTTTGGGGTGAGCTGAAGGGAGGTAGAAAAAAAATGGTAAACAAACTAGAAGAAGAAGAAGAAGAAGAAGAAGAAGAACAAAACTCGTAAAGTCACTCTGTTGTTCGAAGATCTCACCTTAGAATTGGAATTGGATTAAAACAAATTTCGAGCATGATTAAAAAAGGAAAAGAAAAACAATGTTAACATTTGAACGAAGAGTAACACAAAAAAAGAAGAATAAATAGAAGGAGAAAGAAATAAATTCGAATAAAATTGGTAATTCTATCTTCGAAGAATTTATAGGAAGAGAAGAGGAGGTGGATGAATTTGATTGTTACTCACTACGAACAAACGATTCGTCCGAGATGTATTTTTAAGCGGCATCCTTCCTCCCATAAGTTTTACAATTCTGATCACATGGAACCTATACACACTGTCGTAATTTCTATCGGTCCACCAATGACGCCAGCGTTCGGAAATAAGTCAATCTCCCTGTCGTGAGCCCTGCCAAAGCAACTAAACTCGAAACACGTGGGCAAGTGTGTGTGAGATATTGTTGGAAGAAATGATATCGTCAGAGAAAACGTATATATATATATATAGTATATACGTTTTTCGTCATCGTTGTTGTCTGGAGGACAAACCCATTTTCCTAATTGGAAAAGGGTTATAAAAGTTGTCGAATTAAATGGTAAAACTAGGTTCCACTTTTGAATAAAAATGATGTTTCTACAGAAATTTACTAAGAATAAATAAACGTCCCTCGTAAAATTGTTCAATCAGGAATAGACAATGTTACTCGTAAATTTCACAATTGATACGTAATCTCGAATAAAAGAATCTTATATATATGTGTGTTAGAGAAAAATATTACGAATTAAATATCTGTGATCTTATTAAAAAAAAGAAAGTGATACTTCAAAAATCAACGTAGATTCTTACTTTTGTCTTGTTTGTTGTTGTTATTGTAGTTCTTTTTATTTAATTCTAACGAAGTATAAACATAGAGATCAAATTATTATTATCTTTCGATAATCGTAACACTAACACACGAACGACTCGTCACTAAAACGTGTTCGACAAAACTGACATAATCTGCTGCTGCTTCTGCTGCTGCTGGTTATGATATTACTGATCGTTGTAGTTTTCTTTCGTTGAACTAACATGAGCTATGAAAATGTCGAAGAAATTTCGAACGAATCGGTAAAGACAGAAAAACGAGTGGGGCTGATGAAACACACTTTTATAATCTTGGATTAGAATATTAGGAAAAAATGTAAGATTTAATTTGCGAAAGCTTATAATTTTTATTGTAATAACTGACATTAGAAA
Source organism: Polistes exclamans (assembly GCA_023678865.1). Classification (NCBI taxonomy): domain Eukaryota; kingdom Metazoa; phylum Arthropoda; class Insecta; order Hymenoptera; family Vespidae; genus Polistes; species Polistes exclamans. The sequence goes on from JACGWG010000025.1 coordinate 1,067,798, forward strand.
AATAAAATAACCGATGATGATGATAATGATGACGACGAGAGCCGACGAGAACCTACGACGACGACGACGAACGTCATGGAACCCACGGCAAAGACTAATGTTCTTTCACTAACGTGAACGCGACTCTAACAACTATAGATACATACATACTTACGTGCAACATGATATCATGCGCTTCGACGACCGATAGCGATGTAACGAGAAAATGAAATACGATCGATGTTTTACCTTAATAGAAAGAGAAAGAGAGAGAGAGAGAAAGAGAAAGAAAGAGAGAAAGAGAGAGAGAGAGAGAAGGAACGAAATCGATCGAAAATATCTGAAATTCGATTGTATCTCATATACTGTTATATTCTACGAATAATACTTTTATAATCTAATTAATTTGTAAATATTTCCAATAATTAAGTTTCTAATTCGTTTTTGTATTAAGATATCTAATCGATAGATATATATATACTTTAATATTATAATATATATATATAAATAATAATATAATATAAAATATATATATATATATAATATAAAATAATATATATAATGTATATATAATATAATATAAATATAATATAAATATATATAAATTAATAATTTTTTATATATATGTACTTTTTTTTTTATCATCTGTTCATCATGATGATATCATATATGTATATATATATACTTTATCATCTGTTGTTGTTCTAAAGTTAAAAATAAATATCGAAATAAATATGAACGCGTAAATCTATGTCTCGAATTCTATTCGTGAAATTTTTGATTAAGATATCTAATCGATATATATATACTTTAATATTATAATATATATAAATAATAATATAATATAAAATATATATATAATATAAAATAATATATATAATATATATATAATATAATATAAATATATATAAATTAATAATTTTATATATATATATATATATACTTTATCATCTGTTGTTGTTCTAAAGTTAAAAATAAATATCGAAATAAATATGAACGCGTAAATTTATGTCTCGGATTCTATTCGTATAGATTTTTTCTTATAAGTGTGAGAAAGAAACCCCAATAAAAGTTTTAGCGAGAGTAAGTAGTGAAAAAAATTAAATTAAAAGGAAAGAAATAAAAAGTTATGAAGTTTATTTTTTCCATGGGATCCCAATCGATCGAAAATATCTGAAATTCGATTGTATCTCATATACTGCGTTATATTCTGCGAATAATACTTTTATAATCTAATTAATTTGTAAATATTTCCAATAATTAAGTTTCAAATTCGTTTTTCGATTAAGATATCTAATCGATATATATATACTTTATTATCTGTTGTTGTTCCAAAGTTAAAAATAAATATCGAAATAAATATGAACGCGTAAATTTGTGTCTCGGATTCTATTCGTATAGATTTTTTCTTATAAGTGTGAGAAGGAACCCCGATAAAAGTTTTAGCGAGAGTAAGTAGTGAAAAAGATTAAATTAAAAGGAAAGAATAGTTATAAAGTTTTTTTTTTTTCTCTATGGGATCCCCTCGATTCTCTTCCGAGATATGGGTCAAACTTTATCAAACACTTTCATTATATATATATATATATAGTTTATGAATACAATATATATTTTTTATTTTATTCGTATTGTCATACTATGGCTAATGTTTTATCTAGATATCTATAAAGATATCTTTACATATACAATTTTAGAATGAAGATCAAGAATCCCTGGCTTTTAGATAATTTTATTAACACATTCATTTATCGATAAATATATATATATATATATATGTAGGTCACATGGGTAAGATAAAAGTCGTTTGTTCGAAGAATAAAACTTATTTTCTATTTCATTTAATAAAAATATCGATTATATGTAAATTAAAAGAAGAAGAAAAAAAACACACCTTATATACATTTCTTATATTCTTATTTTTTTTCAATCGAACTAAAACTAATTTGCAATGTTAATAAATTTTTTCTTTATCAACGCTGATATATTATCAAATATTTCTCGAAAATAAAAATTAATACAATATATATATATATATATATATAAAAAATTCAGAAACTAACAAAATCAATTTGAAATTATACATACATATATAACGTAACGCGAACAAGTACAATTATGTTATACCTATGAACGTGAAAAAGAAATATACCTTGTGTTGTATAATAAAAGATAAAGTCTTAACACGAAAGGTATGATTTGCGATAAGATCGAAGGTTTCGAAGGACACGAAATAAAGAAATACGGAAGTTATCTATCACGGGAAATCTTATAAAAATCTTGATCATTCAAAGAGATTTTATGTGATTATACTGATTAATTCATCATATTTAAAAAGAAATATTCGGAGTAAACATAAATACGAATAAATATAGTAGATAAACCATATCGAAAAATATATAATAATATATATAAATAAAAATATATATATATAAATATAAATATAATAAATATATATATAAATATAAATAAATAAAAATATATGATAATATATAATAATATATATAAATAAAAATATATATATAAATATAAATATAATAAATATATATATAAATAAAAATAAATAAAAATATATATATAATATAGATAGCATATATAAAATATAACGTTGATAGATCGTCGATAACAAATTGCTTAGTGGTTACTGAGAAATCTCGAAAATTGCCTAGTACTGGTCAAATGTTAAATAATAGAAAAGAATCGATCGGGTTTGGTTATTAGGTCTGAAATACCAACGTCATCGAGAATAGTGTATTAAAGTTAAGCTAATTTAATTTTCTTTCTTTTTCCTTTTCCTTTTCCTTATTTTATCCTTACCCTTATCTTACAATAGAGGTCAATTGCCAAAGGACGCCCTTTAAGGGAACAAGGATATTCCCTAAAGGATATCACGTTTGGTAATCGTGAAAATGTCAATTCTCTGTAGTATCATCATTGTGAACATTCATTCGTACGAAATGATTATCATTTTATATTGTACGAAATCAAATCAAATATGTCTAACAGTAAATATGTATTTCGTTATAAGCCAAATATAAAATATTATTCCGAAAACTAAAGAGAGAGAGAATTCTATTGTGTATATTCAACTAGAACCCACAAACGAATTAACGATTCGATTGAATTTAAATTCGTGAAAATATATCTGACAGTAGACTGAAAAACATAAAAAAAAAAAGAAAAAAAAAGGAAACGATAAAAGGGGAAGAAAATTTTTTAAAGAAAATACAAAATTATAATTTGATTTCTACTACTTGTTTCTCGAATCGAAAAATAAATCAATAAATAAAAAAAGTGGAAAAATCTATCACAAAATATATTTAAAATAATACTATCTTTTTGGATCCATCGATTAGTCAATTGGAACATTCAAGATTTTTCGTGTTATTACTATGAATCATTTATACACATATCTAGAAAATATGATAAGCAAGAACAAATAAGGTGTGGTCTTCTATACCATTCGTCCAAGCCTATCATCGTAAAAATAAGGCGTGTACTATCGTACCTTCGTGTTTGCAGTTGGTAACGAACAATTTCGAGAATCCACGATAAAAAGAAAGAAAGAAAAAAAAAGAAAAAAAAAAAAAAGAAATCACCTACATAATAAAACCGCACCCTTCTTCTGAATGAGCTTTCGTGTTACTCTTTTTTTCTATCGTTGAGAATGACACGATTTTATAAATCACACATTCCGTGTTTGAAATAAATATTGTATGTATACATACAATATATTCGTATATAAATAGATATATTAGAAATTAATAAAATAAAATCGATTTTACGCGTTTGATCGTAAAGTCATATTTATAAAGTTTTATTCTGATTGTGGAATTCTACAAAAAATATTATCTCAACCATGGTTTCCCAAAGTTTTGCTTAAGTAATATTAATTTAATAACACAATCGCGTTCTCTTTTATTTTATGTTAGACAATAATTAATTTTTTACTACACACTTATACTCTCATATAATATATTTAAAAAGAAATATTCGGAGTAAACATAAATACGAATAAATATAGTAGAGAATCCATATAGAAAAATATATAATAATATATAATAATATATATAAATAAAAATAAATAAATATATATATATATAATTACAAACAAATTTACATACAAAAAAATTACATACAAAATTTAATATTCTTTTAATCGAACACAATTATTAATTACAATATAATCAAATATAAATTATCTTGATGAATTCAAGATCACGATTGTTTGATTTGTTTCTAAAATTTGCGTGTAACACTTTGGGAACATCTGATCTAAATTATACATGTCACGATGTGTCTATTATTTCTATTAGATACTGTTATAACAACTCGTGATAACGTATTCATATAAGTTTACGTTCCTATTAGCTACTCAATTCATTCGTAAATACCATTGCGTGATCATTCTCGTTATTTTGAATACTCTTCGCGTTTCAATCGTAGGGCAAAGCCTTTATCAAGTATATTGGGGGGATGGGGGGGGGGGTGAGAACACCCCATTGTGTTTCCAGCCACTCCTTCGAAAAAAAAAAGAAACCATGAATTAACGCACTTCGTATATCTTTCCCATTACTTGTTCATCATCGTCGACAAGAACTAATGCAAACTGATTGTTATTTAATTAATTGTAACATCATATAAACAAATAGTGTTCAATTGAAATTGCATTCTCAAAGTGTCTATCGATCCTACGAAAATAACAATGATATCAATTTATAAATGTATATATATATATAACGTTAACATAATTACGATTTGTATATCGAAAATGCTACTGAATTCCTGAACTATTATTACTATTCCGGAAATGAAGAATGATTTATTCGATAGGATTTTAATTGATCGGAAATTGATTTGTACAAGTTACAATAAAAACAACTGTATAAATGGCAATACAAAAAAGAAAGAAAAAGGAAGGAAATTTGTTAATTGTTATTATGCAACGAATGGATGTTATATTGTTCTGACCTACAAACTACAATGAATTCCATTGTAACTTTGATTCCGTTTATTCGATGTTAAAAAATGATAGACCGCAGTTGGCACATTTTAGAGAGTGACTTTCTAATTGCCAGAAGCTATGAGAATGTGTATAAACTACTGACGGAACAGGTTGTACCTAGAAACATATATTTGAATTGTGTAGATCTGAAAGAGAGAGAGAGAGAGAGAGAGTGTGGTCAACCGGTGGACGATTTAATTTATTTCTGTAAACACCGAAAGTCGCCAAAATACCAACCGTTCATACAAAGTTATATAGCATTTTCATTCGCAAATTTCATAATCTCAACATATGTAATATACAAACATCATCTACACCTGTAAAAATAAAAAAAAAAAAGAATACGAAGATTCGATAATCTTTGGCGATCTTTCGTTACTTTGACGAGACACATCGCGAATGAAAAGTTAAGGAAATGTCGTTTAATATAATATATTTGTTTTGGCAAAGGATTATTCGTAACATACATGTTGCACGATGATTGGTGTTATTAGTCTTATCAACGATAGAATTTCGTGTATTTGGCCGGACTTTCATTTCCAACGTTTGAAACTTGTTCTGTTTTCTTGGCTGTTCGTAATGAAGTCATAAAACGAGTTCATTATCGTTTGATCGAATGGAATGATCATGACAATGCACATTGACATTAAAATATATTTTCTGTGATTATTAATTTAACTAAAATAGTTAGAAATTTGCGATAAGACGACGCTGATCTTAAGATTCTTTTTTTAATACAACGCGGATAACAATGAGAAGGGACGAGGAGGTGTTGATTTGTTAAAAAAATCAGGTCTCTCGTTTGTTCTTTTACTTTTTTTTCTTTTTATATGAAGCCGGCGGGAATTAACGAAAAGGATTTTCGAATTCCCGTCTTTCAGGTTGTTCCCATTCTTCGCAAAAATAACCAGTATGAATTGGGTCGTACGGAATGAGAAAAGCTGGCCGGTGGTGCTCGTTGGGCGATATAATCGCATGCATCTCGAAAAATCCTCATACGATGTGTTACTCGATCTCCCTATTAAAACTATAAATAAAACAAAAGGCGTGTGTGTAACGAAAGAAAAATTCGTCAGTGAAAGACAAGTTTTATTCGTTAGATCCGAAACAAATAAAAACAGGACATATTTTTAAATTCGACGAAAGAAAAATTTTAGATAAAGAAGATAACTGGTACAAAAGAAATATCAGTGAAATGTACCATATAACGAACAATAATACAGTTAATTTTAGAACCGATACTAATAATCTAAACAGCACATATAACGAAATTTTCAAATTTAATTACCACAACAAGACAAGTAACAGAGGTTACAATTATAATTAAGACTTCTAGATTAGGAAACACCAGCTTAGAGGAACCAGTAGTGTTCGAAAAGTTATGGTAGGATAACGTTTTTAAAAAATTGACTCTATATATAAGATAGTGAAAACTTATGACTGTAATAAAAACGATGTTATATTGACTTATGAACATAACTATCAAGGTAAAATAACGCTATGAATTGTAAGTTTTTTGGTATTTGTATATAAAATAATATGTCATAATAAATAATTTTAGTTGCTGAGGAAGTCTCAAATAGAGACGAAACGTTCAACGGATAAATATAGTGTTCATCTTAATTTAAACCAATCCAAAAAACAACTTCCCTAAGAATAAACTTAGTATTAATATTAAAAAAATTTTGGATAAGAAAAAATATTGATTATATTAACATTATAATAAATCTCATCCAAGGATATTTTTAATTGAAACTTTTTGAGAATGTATTAATCATTTTTATTCAAAATCAACATATCCATTATAATAATATATTATAACATATATATGTGCATCCAACGTTTACTGAAAACGTTCATAGGTTCAAACAACAACAACAACAAGAAAAAGGATAGGAATCTCATGTGACATTTGACGTTAAAGCGTGCTACCGAGAATCAAATAGCAATATAAAAATACCTTGAACTCGTTACGGAAGTTAATTTCACACGAGAGAAAATCATAACCGTAAAAAGAGGACACGCGATAGTACAGATCACGTAAAGTTTCTTGATTTAACGTGGCTTATACAGAGAGCTATCGATTACATACTTCAGTTTAAAATATAAAAGCAAGACCTTCTATGAGACATACAATGAATACATAGATACGAAGATGTTATATATACATAACAGCAGACGTGATAGTTCCTTGTGAATGAAGGGAAAAGTCAGCCTACAAACGTATCGACTTTTCTTCGTGCTGTTACACTTACACATGTCTATATTTATATACAACTTACTTTCATTTATATGCAGAATATATATACATATATATACGAACACACATGTATGCATGTATATATGGGATAGTAAAGCGTGTCGCGTTCGCACGTGCTCGATCACGATTAAACATCACGACACACCGTTTTAAAGGATCTCTCTCAAAAGACACTTTGGAGGGCCAAGGTTTGTTCGGTAGGGATCGATGCATTATGCAACAAGTAGTTAGTCTTAAGTACAATCGCCGTTATATTTTCTCGACCTCGAATTTCGGCATGCAGCGGTTAGACGGAGTGTCGTTTTAATTAGGGATCCAAAATTTCAACTAAGTTGTTAAACATCGTGCTCAATGATTGACTTATTCTTCTATCCTTTCGAATAATGATTTATAATAGATAACGAATTAATTAATTAATCAAGTTAACAATGTTTTCCGTAAGGATAGTTGCATTTACTTGGAACTTAGTCGATACAAGAAAATGTATTATTGTGATATTTGAATATATGAAATAAAATTTTTCGTAAAAGATACATCACATCTTCCGATTGCATATATATTATCTCTTATGTCTAATCGATCACCATCGTTCACGGAAGAAATATTAAAAGTCAACATCGATATACCCATATACGAAATAGAAATGTCGACGTACTAGAATCATAAGTGATATATTCTGTATACGAGAACTATGTATATCAAAGGTTCCCCTACAGTCTAACACCGCATGTCTGTTTCTATTTTCATGTCTTACATAATTTAAGATGCCACGATGCAGTGGTACGTCGATCTCTAGACACGATAAATGCAATAGTATACCCTTGATGCTCTTCTATCTCCCTTTCTCTTCGATATTTAAAATAAAAAATGATGAATCAAAGTAAAAAAAGAAAAAAAGAAAACAACTTTATCCATAAAAGTATAAAGGTCATAAAAGTAATATCATCGTCGAGTGATCCTTGAGAGAGAATGAAATAAAATGCACTTTCACTCGATAAAAATATTTCTTATTCTTTATTTCCCCGATACTCTACAACCAGTTATTTAAATTCTGCCCCCATTGTTTCCTACTGTTTTCTCGTGAAATCAATTGATAATATTAATCGTATATAAATGCATGTTTGAATATTGAACTAGTTTCTTTTTTAACAATCTCTTTTATAAAACGAATTTCTTCACAATTAGGTTTAATCGAAAGGTTAATAAGGTGCCTGCATCTAACGTAATGCACGTAATACCAAGTTGAGTCTATTATGACAGAGAAGCACGTGCTATGTCAAAGTGCATTGAGACATTTTTAGAAATGAGCTTTACTTGTTATCATATCGCTATTCATTTTAAATGTATTCTCTTCCAAAACTAGCGTAATAACAGGTACATAGATAAATAGTAAATTTCGTCAATACAACAAAAAATTGGTTTCTCGTATTATAGGTGAATGAAAAGAAGAATAAAAGAGAGAAAGACAAACAGAAAAGAGAAAACAAAAACATAGTACTCCACGTGGTCTCATTATTACGTAACTTGTCATGATATAATAGACACCTATTTTTTTTTTCTTTTTTTTTTACCAATTAAAATTTTTAATAAACAATTTTTATATTATAACGAAACGTTCGACCTAACCTCAAATCTTCTATCTCTTTCTCTCCCCGCCCTCTCCCTCCCTCCCTCTATCTATCTCTCTATCTATCTATCTATCTCTCTCTCTCTCTCTCTCTATTTTTCTCTCGCGAAAGAAGAAAGATAAGTATATCAAAATTATCGATATAAACAAAGAGATATAAGACTCACCAATATGGTGTTATGCGTTCGATGGTGTTTATACTATCGTAGGCATGTCGCCAGCTCGTCAGCATTTCACACAGGTAATTAGGGATTAAAAAAATGTTGAATAAAAGAGTCCGAAAGTAAACCCGCGCACGTACACTGATGCACGCATGCAACCGACCGAGCAAGCAAGTTAAAACTCACACAGATTCATAATACGCGTGTACTTACGAACGGTCCGGATCACCGCGCAAAACTGTCTCTCTTGCCCCGAACACGTCTTCCCCCTCTCCAATCGCAAGTCGCGCGCATCGGACAGGTAAGACCGGTGCTCGAGGTGTGGGAGTATAGTGGGGGGGGATAACAACACTCTAAGATTTTTTTTTTGTAAAAACATTACCGACGCAAATTATTTTTCTCTCTTTTTTTTTGTTTTAATTTTTTAACTTCTTTAACCTCTTTAATTTTTCCCTTTTATTCTTTTTATTTTTAACATTTATAAATATATGCGCGAAAATTTATATACGAACCATCAATAAATTCTTTTCTTATTACTTTTATACAAATTGATTACTTACCACACGTTGCTGCATCCATATTTGTAGTTTTTAAACTCGTCCAGAAACTTTGTTATATACTTGATTAAATAAAAACTTTCTTCGTATTTATTATCTACACATTTTCACTAAATCTATTTATTATTAAAAACGACTTGGTTATATGGCGCGAAACGATGCCATCTTGGTTTCAAATGCATCGCACTTCAGATTGCATAATAGTACCATAATGCCGTCTAGATGGCATCACCTAACTGTCTAAAAAAATGAAATTATTTTTTTAGACAGTTTGATCGTTGGTGTAGCAACCAACAATTTTTCGTCTGAATAGTAATTATTTTTCCGAATAATTACTTTCTTATTTTTATATATATTAATGATTAATAATATATATATATAATTCCGAAAAATAATAATATTTTTCTACTTTGTGTATATGTATGTGTATGCAAGTGTCCTAACAATTGTTAAAAACTACAAATTTAACAAACGAAACGTAAAATTAAATATATTTGTTAATATTTTTTGTACATAATTAAATGAATGAATTTAATGTTCAAAGTGTAAGATCATATTCTTTTAACCGGCAGGTACATTGCAACAAATAAACAAAATGTCAACCTGTATTTAAAAATGGCCGCAAAATGGATTGCAGTTAGATCAGTATTTTAAAGTTGCAGCTAATGTACTAATCATTGCAACGAATGCGTCAATGGCCTAACTTTATTTATAGTAATCAATTCTTTTTATTAGCCTGCCAACAACTTTGACGTAAGACATTCTTGGATGCAGTTTACATATTTTCCAAGTGGTCAATCTGTCGCACAGACCATTCCTTTCATCAGTTGTAAATTTGTTTAACTCTTTGGTGCATGTGGATATTTTCATTGTGGTCGTACTCAATAACATAATATAATGTAAGTTTCATTGATATGGCCAATTGCTGATGTAAGATATTTCAATAAAAATAATTTTTTTTTATAGTATATGTGACCCATTGTACAAGAACAAACAAAACAAAGATATGTCGTCAGGCGTAAACGATGGCCCCCCCCGTAACACAGGCACTCTTCCAAAAAGTAACAGAAGAAGCGACAGAAACAGAGAACGATCCGCAGCTAATCAACAAATGGCTAATCGTTCTGCTTATCACAGTCATGAACCACAGCATTCTAACAATTTGGTATTGATCTATATACTACCTATTGTGCATTCATTTAATCAATTTTGCAGTTATATGATCTTATAATTTCATTGCACGCATAATAAAAAAAATTCAACAAAAATTATGCACAAATTTATATAATTATAATATATACCAAGTATTGGTCGCATAAGAATCAATAAAATAATGTAATAGAAGCTGTTTTTCCTAATTTTGGAATGCAACCAATAGAAAACTATGTTCCTGCTTATTTAATGCCAGCCATACTTTACTATTTAGGATGTAGTCTATTAATATACTGTTGAGTAGTGGGGTGATACTTGTTCTAAGAATACAATATGTGGAAAGCTGTTACTTTAGCGTGGTTGAGTCGTCTGTGCTGAGCTGTTCTAGACTCTGTATAAATTGTAATAATTTTAATTAGATATAAATATTTTAAACTAAAACTAAACTCATTTATTAGTTCCAGCTTGATTGGCAACTTGTAAGTGAAAGAGGACCCCTAAGAACGACAAAAAATAGCAACACTAGATCAGTTTCATCGCTTCCTTCTACATCTTATCAGGAAATTACTGAGTTTGGTAGGTATCCAGAAGTTTCTAGAAAATAATTATTCTAATCGATTTATGTGTCGTTATTATTATATTATAATATTCTTTATATAGTATCACATAGTGGTAGAAGACATTGCAATTATTCAACTGAAGATTGTACACCTTGGTCAAAAATGGTGCTACCAGCAGATTCTCAAACACAGTCACCTCCATGTTTACAAGGAACCAAACCATCCAATGTTGATAAAATGGTATTAATAATTTCATTGAATTATAATAAAAGCATACAAATTTGTTACTAAAAAATGAAATATCTTTTTAGCCTGATAGAAATCAAGTGGAAAGTCGTTTGAATCAAATTCGTGACTATATCGGTGTTACTTCAACAATGATGGATTCTCTTAGTCAATCTAGCGATCCAGTAAGTATAGCATACTTTTAATTATTAAAAGCATGCTACATTTTTTCTTTTTTATTCAATCATTTCTCCGTGTTCATTGTCTACTATAAATCTACTATAGCGAGCTCAAAAGCAGAATGAAAAATTAAGCAGAATGGTGGAGGGACTTCGTGACAGTGAAACAAAATTGGCGAAACTTTTGGAAACATATCACGATCATGGGATTACAAATCAGGTTATTGCCACATAACTTTAACATGACTTCAAATAACTAACATCAGTGGCATGCTCTTCTCATTTATTGTTAATAATAATACCAAAAGCAAAAGCAATTTAAAAAATTTTAAAGAATATCTTTTCGAGATACAGATTTTATTTCATATTCTCTCTGTAAAATATGTACACTGCAATCTCTATACCAGACGGTCATTTAAATGAAATATTTTAATCCAAATCTCACATGCACACAACCGAAAACTTATTGTATTATAAGTTTAATTTTCTTGTTTTACAATTTGTTAAATATTTTACATATATAATTCTATAAATATCAATCTTAATTTCTATATTTTTAGATTATAAATAGAATATCTGTATAACTAAGAGACCAAGACATTGAAATGTATTCGTTCCTCCTTGAACATCTTTAAAATGTTCGAGGATGTTGAGCTTCTTGTAAAATTGTTTGCTAGTTGCCCAAATCACTCTTCGTATCGCTTTTGTGTCGACGATTCGTGGTATTTTTCTCCTTTCACTGTAAATCTTCCGTTTAATTATCATGTTATTAAATTCACATTATTAATTTATTTTTTCTTGCTGTGCGATTTCTATAAGCATGGCAATTATATCCTTCATCTCGGAACCTATTTCTGGATTTTAGGATTCGTAAAAAGAGTTGGGCTTTTAGATGATCTGGAACACTCTATTGGACCAACTTATTTACGAATGCTTCATAAATATTTTTTTTATATAAGACATTAAAATAGAAGTGCTCGTTTTCTCACTTGATCACCATGCAGCAACACACTCTCAAATTTCTATATGACTATTATTAATAATATTTTTGTATTATTTAATCACAGAATGGCGATAGTGGAAAAGAAGATGGAGAAGAAAATACTGAAACCAATAGAGAAATAATATTACGTAGAAAAATGGAAGAATCTCAAAGGAAGCTTGTACAATTGCAGGAATATCATGCGAATTTAGTTGGAATGCAATTACGTGTTAGGGAAAGATTAAATGAAGCTCGACAAGCCCAACAAGCTTTATTGCAACAAGAAAATCAAGATGCTGGAACTTCTACATGGGAAGGCAATAATCGTATGCCCGTGCCATTGTCATCAAATGTTGAAGAATTACAATCAGAGACAGCTGTATTGAGAGGCAAACTTACTCAATTACAAACTAAAAAGAAACATATGGATCATCTATTAGCTGAGTTGCAAGTTGTGGAAATGTCGGACAGAGCAAGTTGTGTTAGTATGCTTTAGTATGTAATTTTATTTTAATTAGAAAATAATTTCATCTTATTATAGTTGATTTTTTACATTTAGAGCTCTGATGGCTCTAGAAATGCTAGTAGAGATAAAGCAGCAGAATTAGAAGTAATGAAAGCACAACTCAACCACTTAAAAGCTTTAATGGAAGAAGCTACCAGAGTCAGAGAATGTCTAGATTCTACTTCAGAACCTGAACCTGATTTGGATGTTAATGGTGAAGGGAGAGAAGAAAATGAATCTCTGGAAGAAGGTGCTAGTTTATGTAGTGCAAGTAATACGTCGGAAAATCATATTGATAATGACGATGTAACTCGAGAAAAATCCAGAAATTCTAGACATAGGCCAACAGTTGAAGAAGTTCAGGTATGAACGCAATAAGTGGTTCATTGGAAAAATATTATATCGAATAAAATTATCTTTTATTAATTATCTATACTAGGCTGTTACAAGAGAACTGAAAGAGCAATCTGCGTTATTGCAAGCAACTCGAGCAGAGTTACAGCGTTTAAAACAACCATTAATGGCTTCTACTGTTCATTCTCCACCAGTATCTATTTTTCCTGGATCCACACCACCTCCTTCACTAATAGGTGTTAATACTGAAAAGAAGCAAAGCAATAATCTTGGAGATAATCAACCAGTTCAAACTAAAAGACGCCAGATAGAAGATTTTGTCAAAAAAGTGAGTTGTATCTTTTTTATATTGTTATATTTATTAATTTTTTGATTGTTAAGCACTCAAAGCAAAACTTGATAATAATATTTCGTGTAGTATAGTCAAAAGGTTAATTGAAATATATAAGTCTCAAAGGGAATTATAGACGGTTAATAAATCTAATGAACAATTTATTTTGAACTAGTTGTAAGTTTCGTCCCTTACTGGGGACTTCATCAGCAACTTGATCATTTACAGTTCACGTGTCAATACATATTATCTTTTTTACAGAGTCATACATTTCAATAAAACTTAACATATTACAATACAATTTGATCCTAAAACACCTTATCTAATCAAATACTGATTCTATCTAGACTAGTGTTTAATAATCTAGGTATCTTCAGTATTGAAAATATGGTAAATATTTTTTATGCTAAAAGTGAATAAATTTTAATAAAACTTATATTAAATTAAAGTACACTCTTTTGTCTACGCGTAGAATACCATATGGAGTTATAAATTTAGCATTTAAAGTTCAGGAAATGTCAGAGAATGCAATACTGTAAATTGTGCATCTTTGCAATTTCTTTGAAAAGTTTTGGTCACTATTTTTTATACTAAAAGTGAATAGATTTTAATAAAACTTATATTAAATTAAAGTACACTCTTTTGTCTACGCGTAGAGTACCTTTTTGAGTTATAAATCAATCTGCAAAGGTTCATAAAATGTTAGAGAAAGTAATGCTGTAAATAGTGCATCTTTGCAATTTCTTTGAAAAGTTTCCTTTTCCCTTTGAGACTTATATATTAATATATTTTTGGACAAGAATATTGATAATTAAGTTAATTGAAATAATATGCATATCGCATTTTATTTTAACGTTGTTCATAACAACCCTTTTTAATTAATGTAATCGTGTATATCGAAATATAGGATCAAGGTCAAGTATCAAGCGTCAATCGCAATGTCGGTGGTTCAGATCTAAATAGTCACAGAAGTTCTAGTTCACGTATTAGTCATAGAAGTACACCTACAAACGTATGGCCTGCAACCGCTGCTGCTGCTGCTGCTGCTGCTACAGGCAAGTATGGAATATCTTAAAAATCTAATATTAGTTTTGATTTCATTTAATATTCATACAGGTGGCTCTAATGAACAAAGTATAGATGAAATGTTAGACAATTTAATGGATATTGGTCCTCAAGCAACAACGATGGAAAATGGGTTTTCTGGAAACTATTGGGGATATCCACCATTACCTATGAATCAGTCGCAGCATGGTAATACAACAGAGAGATTTTAGTAACGATTTTTATCGAATGAAATATTTATTAATAAATATTGAATTGCATACTGGATTTTAATATAGGTTCTGCAGAACACTATCATAATTTAGTGTTAAATTCTCAAGTACAACAACTTCAAGTACAACAACTGCAAGTAATGGGTACAACTATACAACAGTGCTGTCAACTTTTGTGGGTACAACAACGGGAATTACAATCTATGCGTACAGCAATTACTCAGCTACAATTACAATTAAGACAATCGCAAGGAATACAAAGAAGCAATAATTCTGAAAATCAGGAAGACTATTCTAATCTAAGCCGCAGTGTGCATCATCTTGCTGATACATTAGATGCAGCATTACCCCCAAGTTCTTCTTTACCAAATCTTGTTTCATTACCTAATACTTCTCCTGCACTTTCTCACTCAGTAGTAGGTACTAATTCTCAACAGCATCAACAACAACAATTGAACAATCAAGTACCACCGGGAAATAGAGCAAACAACTACTGGGATAACTTCCGAAGGTAATCAAAGCCTTATATATATAAATTTAGCATAAACAGAGAAAAAATATACGTTATAACAGTATAAAAAAAAAAAATTATTCAAATTTTTAAAGAGAACTATATTTATTGAGATTATATATATATGGTATAACAAATGACTAAGACCTCATTAACGTTTGAGTAAAATTTTAAATAAATTTGAATCATTGTAAAAAATATTCATCAAAGTAAATGTTATTTCTAACAGAAATTGATCAACATCATTAAATTAGTACCTCACTGACAAAGTTGCGCATTATCGTCTTTTGTGTTTCTTTATATCTAATGTATTATCATATAGAATAATAAATTTCACGATCTATACTCTTTACTTATTACTCTCCCTTTTATTTACTGTTGGAATTATTTGCACCAAGTATTTGTTACTTTAGTTACATAGCACTGTGGTGTTCTAGTTAAAGAAAATACGTTGGTAGGTAACCCAAGGGTATGTAATTAAATTGCCAACGGATTTTTCATTAAATAGGATGTAATTTTAACCATTAATACTGTGCATGTAATTAAAATTATAATCATAATACATTTTTGTGGTAGTGGCCATCAAACTAATACAAAACGTGTTGTAATTTTGATGAAAACTAAATCTATCATAATTACTAAATTGTTTTAATTATAAACATGTCTTGGGGAAAAAAGAAATAATTATACTCATTTTTAATTTTCAACTTTTTCAGTTACTCAAGACAAAACTTACTTTCTGGAAGTGCGAAGACAATAACTGATTCTACTACAGCATCCATTTCAAATTCTACTACTTCTGCAAATACTGCAAGTGGTGTAGTTCATCCTTCTCTTGGGTATATTAATATATTGTAATAATAATATACATATATAATGCTCGTTTGAATTAATTTATAATTTTAAAATATTTTTTTAGGAAGGATAAACGAAATCGTGAACAGGGAGCAGATAATTTACCTTTACCATCATTAACGATAGCAGAAACACAATATTCATTAAACCTTCAACAACAATCTAATTTACAGCAACAAGAAAGAGAAAATACTACTATGAGAAGTAATATAATAACAAATGAAGTATCACAAGTCGACAATTCCGGAGAAGAAGCCCATAGTTCATTTAGACTACCACATGCGACTAACGATGAATATTTTTTACATAATCTAAGGTAACCTACAGTTAATTAATGAAGAACTATAAATGTTAAAATAAATTCATAAAATTTTGATATTTATTCTAAACAGTCCTGAAATGAGAGAAGTCATTAGGTCACTTGTTGTAGCTAATAAAAAAAGACCAGACAATTTATTAACGATTTTAAAAGAGATTACAGCTATAAGCGACGACAAAAGACTTCCTCTTTTATTGATAAGTCTTCGTTTTTTGCAAGATACACAACCACAACAGAATGCTCAGGTATGAATATATTTTTATATTTCCATAATTTAAATACACATATTGTAAAATACATATATTTTAATATATGAAATTTTTATTTTATTTAAAATTAACTTTTTTTTATCGAAATCTGGGATATTTCCGGAACTAAAGATTCAGAGTGATAATCCAAGTAATAATTCAAAATGAAATTGAATACCTATTTCTGCAACTGTTACGACAGGAAAGAGTCAAATTAGTCAAAGTTGATACAAAATTAATGTAATTAACATATATAAACAGAATGAAGCAGCTGATCAAACAGGGAGTGACAGTTGTCGGTCAAGTGACGAAGATTCGGATGTGGGTGCTATACTCGGCTTTAATATGGAAAATCAATGTTCATTAAATGGATTAGTTGTATCAACTCATGCTGGCCCTTCGTCATCTCCTACAGCACAAGTTCCGTTATTAGATCGCTTAGAAATGCCTGTAAGTAGTTATCAAAACATATTTAAAAATGTTCTGTATTAACAATAATTTGATTTATACTTCTTTAGACATCGAGTTGTCTTGATAACGACAATGCTACTGGTTCAGCATCTGCTCTTAAACCAGGTTGCAATGAAGACTTAGCAGAAGCTGATCAATCAAGATCTGAATCTTCTGTCAATCAACAAGTATGTTATTATATTAACAAAAAAATATTTTAATGTGAAGTATTTGATTTTAAATATTTCTTTTAGATACATCACAATGAAGAAAATGAACAAATCCAAGATGATGTAGCATTATCATTAGGAGCAGCTATAGGAACTTTAGAAGCAGCCTTAGCAGAAAGTGATGAAGATGAAACAACTACAAAAGATGAACACGGCAGAGGCAAATTAACTGCTAAACGACATCGTCGATGTTATTAATCATTAACTATATCATAAGTATTTATTTCATTATATTTCATTATACTATTGCAAAGTTTAACGAATTTTCAAAAACTGCATAATATATAAAAGCTTATATATACATTAGATCAAATACTGTATATGTATTTCATTTATCATATGGAGATAAAAATGCATGGAAGGTGAATTACATACACATATTGACGCAATTGCAGATCAGTCTGATTAATGAAGTATGTTTTTTTTAATAACATTTAAGCAATAAAAGTTGTCTTTATATTTAATACTTCATGTTTAATATGCATTCAAAAATGCATATTGCAGGATATATTTAACAAAGAGAAAATAAACTTTTATGTATCAAAAAGTAAATTTTTATTTTATTGCACACAAACAGAGCAGTGACACATTGGGGAGGGGTATAAGTATGTAACAAAGAAATATGGTCTTCAATACAAATGTAATGTGAAAGATATGGAAAAAAGTTTATGATAAAGAACCTAATTAAAATTCTGTTTCAATATCATGTTTTGCAAATTGTTGTTGTCTGTAATGATGATATATAGAGCATCCATGAGTCTCGAACAATAATTCCCCAAGTTCCACACTGCTATCACTAGACTCAGTACCATTGCTTGATGATAATTGTCTATAATCTGGATTATATATTAAACTATGATTACCTGCTGCCCCGCAGCAGCTTTCAGTTATAACCGAGGAATGATCCAAGGTTTTATCGTTGATGGAATTTAAGCATAATGATGTTGACTCAGAATGCATCGTGGTCAATCCATAGTCCTTTGCACTCCCTGTACCATAGCAAACGCAGCTGCCTCTGAAACGAAACCCACTAACTTATCAACTCATTTTATTAGTAATCTCCTATGCCATCCATTGCATCAGTAGATTGTATCCTTACCAGTACAAAAAGACCAAACATATTAATAGTTTCACAAGGTTATGAAAAAATTTTGCATCTATTTTTTCCACCACATACCATTTACCCACTGTAAAGTAGAAGACAGGATGCAACAGGCTTTAAAATAAATTCAATGTTGGGGTCAACTGCAAATATCTGTAGTCAGATGTAAATACAGTAGCCCATAAACGAAAGCTAATTTGATATTTTCTTCACCAAAATCATTTACAAATCGTAGACGTTCAAAATTTGATTGTGCATAGTATTTGACACCCATTTACTTATGTACACATATATACATAGGTAACTTTAATTGCAAATAATAAAAAATGTGCAAAAATGTATATTATACAAATTTGAACGTCATATAATGAGTAAAATTGTCAAATATTTTAATTATATATATATATTGAATAATAAATATTAATATTTTCTAACAAATTACTACTGTTTAAATTATTTCCCGCGCTGAGGCAAAAATAGAATTTAACAGAGACCTCTAACAAGAATCGTTTGAAATACATACGAATAAAAATTGGAACAAGCACTGCTAGATTTAATTAAACGGATGAATATAACAATATATGCATGTTCCTTCTCATATTACTTAACGTGCAAGCAGTTATGCAGTTATTAAATTATGAAACGTACTCGTTGCTTGAGATTCCCAACAATATGTATCTTTCCTACCTGGGCAGAATCTTTTAATTTCTATCGTTGAACCGCTATTGTTATAGAACCGTTTCCGGTTCCTACTTCGCATCGCGTCGGCGCCATGGACCGCCTGTTGTTGATCCGTTGTAAATAAACAGTAGGATTGCTGTTTATTGTTAACCTCGTGCAGCCTCCTCGACGACGCCTCTGGAATCACGTAATCGTTATTCAGACGGCATGACGCCGCAGAATAGTCATATCCCTCATCCGTTTCCATAGCTGAACCATTATGGTTACTCGTGGTACTAGGTACACTGGTGTTACTATTGCACTCGTTTTTACGATTCAACATATTTTCTTTTGACAAAATAGGGACATAACCGTGATAAACGCTAGACGATACGTAAGACGCCATCCTCGTACTATGTAGCGCGTCACTTGTAACCGCCATTTTTTATTAAATTGTTTTCAAAACAAAATCAAAGATTAAGATATACTCTTGTATTAATAATATGCTTCAGGCACTACGACAACGCGGGAATGCTAATTTTCGCGTATTTGTCGAAAAAAATAAAATAACACCACGCGACGTTATTGATTCACAACGCACTGCACCGAGAATATTATTCGAATGAAGTTACCTTCATATACCGAACGTGCTTGAAATTGCTTCTTTTGTTCGGATTTATTCGTTTATAGTCGGCTAGTTTCGCTTGATCCCTTTCGTTTCCTCCCCCACTACTTCCTACCTGTTGGTGTTCAGTTAAGAACCAGCTAATGATTAATAAAATGTATGCTTTATTCATATAATAATTATACTTTCTTGTTATTTGTTTATTATGCTTCTGTTGTATCTTTATTGCATCATTATTATAAATAAATTTTTTAAATTACCTAGTCACATTTCATTACTAATGGAAAATTCCATAATTGTGTGTTTTTTACAGCTCCATCTAGTATCTACTGTTCAGATATCGTTACTAAATTGCATAAGACTCCATTTTGTACTTGCATATGTGTAAATGAAAGAAATTTGATTTTTATTGTGATTCTAATTCAGGAGATATTTTTCTTTAAATATGTTTTTTAGAAATCTAACACGATTATTGTTTATACAAAAATATCTTCTTAAACACGATGCGCGTAATTTTTCAAGAATTTCAGATTTAATTTTGGAGAAACCCGTTGGAAAGAGTACAAAAATACAGGTTAGCTTCCCCATTGCTATATGTCCTTAATTATTAATGAAATTTATTATTAATTAAGAACTTTTGATTCATCGATCACTCTACATTTAAATAATTTTTCTTCATATTATATTTCATATGTGTTTTTTAGTTTATATTACTTTTAAAAAGATATTCTTAATAGACAAGAAATGTAGCATTTTTTATTCAGGGATGGGTGCATGCACTGAGGAAAATGAAGAATAACATTTTCTGTGATGTTTATGATGGATCAACCAATGAAATGCTCCAGGTTGTTATACCTAAATCTTCTAAGCCAAATAATTTAACTTATGGAAGTAGTATTGACGTGGAAGGTGTATTGGGTTTAGCACCCAATGGTAGATTGGAACTACAAGTTAATGAGGCATACGTTATTGGTACATGTGATGTTAGCCAAGGATACCCATTAACACCAAAAAAACCTTATGATGCAGAATACTTGAGACAATATTTACACTTTAGACCTAGAACGCAAGAATTCAGTAGTTTACTACGATTGCGTGATGTAGCTACTGCATCTATTAATAATTATTTTAGGAATAGAAATTTCATACATATTCACACACCTATAATAACTTCTAATGATTGTGAAGGTGCGGGTGAAATTTTTACTGTTAAACCTGATTCCAAAGAAGTTCTTCAAAGTATGAAGAAAGATGGTATGTCATTAGACGAAATCTATTTCGATTCTAAAGCATATTTAACTGTATCTGGACAATTACAGTTAGAAGTACTTGCAAGGTGATTGAAACTATAAATGATGTATTATTATTATTATTATTATTATTATTATTATTTCAACAATTCTTAGGAATCTATACATGTTAAGGTATTTTCAGAACTCTTTCAAAGGTATATACTTTCGGACCTACATTTAGAGCTGAAAATTCGAAGTCAAGATTGCATTTATCAGAATTTTATATGATAGAAGCTGAAAGAGCTTTCGTTTCAAATATTGAAGAAATAACGGAAGAAGTTGAACTTTTAATGAAAACAGTAACTAAAGATATGTTTGATCGAAATCCTTCTGATTTCCATTATATTGGTGCAGTTGAACCACAATGGTTGAATTGTAAATTTGGATATATGACTTATGACGAAGCAGTAAATATTTTAAATGATCATGTAGTTCAATTACAGCATCCTATCAAATACGGAGAGATGCTATCTAAAGAACATGAACTCTTTTTAGTAAAACATAATAATAATGTTCCTGTTTTTGTCATAAATTGGCCAAAAGAGGGTAAACCTTTTTATATGAAAGAATGCTTAAATGATTCTTCTAAGGTAAGATAGTGTAACTAATACAGTAAGTAATGTTTAATTATTAAGAAATGTAATGGACATATTATTTGTCTTCGGGTTTATAAATTTCATTCAAAGGTTGCAGGACTGGATCTTTTAGTACCAATTGTTGGAGAATTAGTTGGAGGAAGCATTCGTGAAGATGATTATGAAAAATTGAAATTAAAATTACCTTCTAATCATAATCTATCGTGGTATTTAGAAATACGTAAATATGGCAATGTACCCACTGGGGGTTTTGGGATGGGTTTTGAAAGATTTCTGCAGTGTGTCTTGGGAATAACAAATATTAAGGATACAATTCCTTTTCCCAGATGGCCACATAATTGCCGTTTATGAATAAAGTTTTACAGGATTGTGTTGATTTACTTCTCACATAACTTAAAACTTTTTTCCATGTAAATGGAAAATAATTTTAGATACAGGATTAAAATGAAAATGGTAAAAATGTTTTGATAGATACAAACGAATATTTGTATTAGCGGATAACATTCAATGATGCATTACAAAAATGAGAATTTCATATCTTTTTTTAATTATCAATCATTACATACAAAATCTCGATTTATTTTAGGTTCACTCATAATTCATTGTAATATTCTTTTTTTTTTCGAGACTTCTTTAATAATGCCTGTTAATAGTATTCAACTTTTATATAATATGCAAGATTACATAACAAGTTTAAAATAGGCATTTATTTCTATATGGTAGAAAGTTTGAGATGGAATACGAGATGAAACGTAACAAGTCATTTTTATTTAAAAAAAATTCTTTATTGAATAGCGATATTTTCATCAACTAAATTAGACTAATTTTTTAGCATTTTTCTTTTTTATTTCTCCAAGTACTCCTAGATATGGCTAAAAATCCAAATCACTAATTAATTACGCTGCAACTGTTATTATCATAAAGGATATTGTAGAGGTTACTATAGGATAATAAGTAACGAAAGAGGAAGTCAAAACCCGAATAATCAACAAGTCTTCTTTTATACAACAAAATAATGACTCTAGTACTAATTTTTGTATCTTATCTAATCTCGTAGTGATCATTTCTTTGTTGAAAGTATGTACAATGCAACAGACAATCACATATCACACAATTTGTACATTTTTAACAATTGATTCGGGCAAATTCGATACTTTATAAATAATCCTGTTAGGTGCAATGATTTTTGTGTATAGTTCCACAAAGCACCTCTCAAACGAGTAGTGATTTTATAAATTAACCTATGCAGAATTTCTATAGCTTACAAAGTACAAACAGTACGAAATTCTCAATAAGTCTTGTGCAGACCATCGTAAATCTCCGTGACATTTTTCATTTTTTTTCTTAACATGTCACGAATTGTGATTGCACTCAATACTAATAGGAATGCTACCTCACCTTATTACTTCATTTCAATCATTTTATCACTTGCATCATACACATGCTACACCATTTCCTCTCATACTACATATAACGGCGAATATTCACATGTACATTCATACTTGCATACATTACAAAGTATTCTTAACCCTTACGACGTGATGTTTTTCATTTTATAATCGACAATAAATGAAAAATGATCATGTTTAATACACGTAGTAGTACGTGAAATGTTAAAGCTGAGAAGTATAAAAGAAAGAAAAATCATAAATAAACATTTTAAGATGTAGCTATTATTGTACGCACGATATCTAAATATTTCAACAAACATTTAACACCATGTCGTACGAATCGCATAAACGGTGATATATAATACCTGAAACTTAACATTAAACGGTTTTATGAATAAATCATCCTCGCAAACGCATACTTCACACAAACCCTTAAGGGCTTCCACAAATTCACGTAAAATATTTTACAAGTACTATTTACATTATAGAACAGAGTCCAGAGAGTTCTTGCCCCTTTTCTACAGGAGGTAAGGTAGACAGTTTTCTGCCTAGTAAAGAGGGCTTAATTGAAGCAGGCACTAAAGGCTCTGTATTTTCTTCAACTTGAGGTTCAACAATTTGTTTTTCCTTTGGTTCTTCAGGTTCCTTGACAGTATTCAAGGGTTTCGTAATATTAATTTTTATACGAGATGGTGCTGCTGGTAATGTCGCTGGAGTAGAATCTAATTCCACATTTCCGTCGATAGAACTTTTCACAGCCGCATATGTTGTGTCTACTGTTGCAGGCTCGCTGATTATGCTTTCTTCTGGATCTAATAAAACATTCTCATTAACATAACACAACATAATAACAAACACAAATTTCATTAAGAAAAATAATATTTCTAGATAGGATATATCATTTTTTAGAAATACAATTAAAAAAAAATGCAATTTATATACATTTAAATTATTTTTTAAATAAATTAGCTGGCATAAATGTATTTAAAAATAAATATTTACCCGGTTCAAGCTCTGTAGGTTCTTCTTTAATCTCTACATTAGTAAAGTCAAATTGTTCTTCTATTTGTTCTTCAATTTCATCTAATGGTTCTTCTTTGATTTTAATATTTTCAAATAAATTATTTTCAATTAAATTATTTTCAGTTACTTCACTTGGAGATTGTTCTCCATCCGTTTGTAACTTTATATCTACTTGTTCTGATGCTTCTGTATTTAAGTTTTCATTATCTGTACTTTCAATTATTTCCTCATCCAATTTCTCATTTTGTTCAGTTTCCAAATTTTCTAAACCTATGAAACCATCAGCATTTTCCATTTCAGAAGTATTTTGTTTTTCTGTTAACACTGTGTCTTCTGGTTCAATAGACGATTGTTTAACAATAACATTTTCTATTTCTGAATCTTGAATTGGTGTATCTTCTTCTATAATAGATTCTTCTATACCACTTTTCTTTTCATCTTCCATTTCACCAATTGTTTCCTCAAGTGCCAAAGCAGTTTTTTCCAAAGCTCTCTAAAGTTATGAAACAAGAAAAAATGGTTGATTATATGAATTATTAAGTATTACCCATTAGTTAGGTATGTCCAAATAAAAATCACAAAATTTATATACAATACAAATATCCTGTAATAAGAAATGTAGTGCTTTACCTTTGATCTAAAAAGTATCTGGATTTATTATATACATTAGATTTATACCACATATTATATACCATATATATGTTAGCGTTACTTATTATTTTCCAAAACGTAGTCATATTTTTTTTATATTCTTTCCCAAAAATGCTTAGTTATTTTGGATAAGACATAAGGTTTCCACGATTTAACTGAATTATACTATGTAACGCTGACATATATAATAATTAAAAGATAATATTTTGTTATTGCTGTTAAAAATTAAATACAGGATGGTAAAATATCAGACTCTCTTTATTACCATCCTATATACACATATTTTCAAGTTTAATTCAAGATTAAAAAAGAAGTTAGATTGTAATAATTTAAATCAATTATAAAATATAATGATAAGATAGACGAAAGTAAAGAATTTAGAACTCATGTTTATTAAAAAGAAATATATTAGATTGAATAAAAAGTCTGTTTGCGTTGAATAATACAATTTTATATTCTTACGAAGAAACATAAACAGACTATTCACTCAATCAAATAAAAAAGTTTTGGATATATACTGTTCTATACTTTCATCTATAATTTCGGCAGTGCATTTTCTGTCAAATAAAAGTGTTTTGCACTTCACATATGCATAAAGTGAATACGAAGTGGGAAACGTAAAAGAAAGAAAAGATACTTTGTACTATGACAAGGTCAGGCTTATAGACTGTTCATTCTAGTTCTACGAATGTTTAAACACTTGAGGAAGTGCAACATATGAATATTAATTAAGAAGCACATACCACAAGACTTTTTTCCTATTTTCGTACGAATGCAACAAACAGAAAATTTATTAATAAAATTACATCAATATAATCATTGTCTTCAGACACGTGAAACTGAAAATTATAATATATAAAATAATGAAATAGAATACGAGAAGCATACCTTAAAATCTTCAAGACATAGTGGATGGAAGTTTTTCCCTTCGTAACTAATTGCTGGCCTCAAATGCCATTCTTCCTTTTCTTCATTATAAAATTGTTCAAAAGCATCATGACAAACTTGACATCTAGAATCTTCATCGGAGCCAGTAGGAACACTTGGTTGTTGCGTTTCTTGTGGGGTATCTTCGGTAGCAATACCTTCTGTTTCAGCTGTTTGTTTTTCCGTTTCAAACCAACTTTGAGCTGAAAGTAAAATAAGAATGAGATTCATTCAATTAACGCCAAAGCCACATATTAATTAAATTAAAATATGTACAAAATGAATATATACCTCTATCTTCAAGATCCTCGATCTCTTCAAATTGTATCCAATCGCTAACGTCATAATACCAAGGTCGTGAATGTGCTTTCCTTGCAGTATCTCTTTCACGCCTGTTTTGTCTAAAATGCCAATCTAAATGATGACTATATCGTGTAGCTAATTCAGGTGCAAACCTTGCACCGCACGAACTGCACTGCATTCCACTATACAAAGCAGCAGCTATGGCTGGTTGTTTTCTGTAAATGCACATATAAACAAAATATTTGTTTATGCTTCTTAAAATAAAAATAAAAATAAAAATAAAAATAAAAAGATATGTAGATAATATTAAGACATACACTTTAAGCGTCTCTGGCTTATCAAATGAAACTGGAATTATTTCTGGATCTTTTTTCTCTTCTTCTTCAGTTTTCTTTTTCTCTGTAATATTTGGTACAATACCAGTCTCAACTAAACGTTGGAATAATTCGTTCATATTTAATGGCAATGATAAAGCTGGAGTTGACGTAGGTGGATTTTCAATTGGCTCTGCTTGATAAGACAAGCCAGATGATGGTGCCATTGCAGATGGTAGAACAGATGATAGAATGTCCAATTGTAAATCTGTAATCGATCGATTTATTACTACAATAGGAATGAAATAATAGAAGTACTTACGATTCGTTCTACAAAGATAGCTTTCCATTGAAGAAACTAAACAGATAATAAATTGAAATAAATGAATTAGAATAATACTTACCTGGTTTAGGTGTAGATCTGAGATCAGAACCATCTTGAGACGTAGATTCTTGTTCTAAAGATGGTGGTTGAGTAGGAGCAGGTGTAGTATCAACTTTAGATTTTTGATTTAACAAAGGTGGGGTTGATGGTGCTTCGATAGGTTCTTCACCTCTCATTCCTGCTATCTTAACGTATCCAGCACGAATACCTCGTGGTAAAACAGAAAATCTTATGAAATGTTTTTTATCTCTTACAACAATGGGCTTAGGTAATCCTCCGAATTCAACTTTAAATGGACGACCATTTAATAGTACCGTCTGTAAGGCGTCTATGAATTCTAATGTATGAGGCTTGTCTTCAATTTCAAATCTGTAAAAATTATATTATAAGTGAATATAACACACACACTCACAACACATACATATATATAATTGTTTGAATATGTCTCATTTGTTATTATTTCGAAATTACTTACATTTGTGGTTTTGCATCCAAAAAGACAGGAACCATATTTCTAGCATTGATTATGAGATTAATTTTAGCTACTACTAAATCTGTTCTTTTAACTGTACCGATCTTTACTTGTGGCGGAGGACCTTCTAGTTTTACATTTACTTTCTTACCACCAAGCTCTATAGTTACTGGCATTCCACCAAAATAACATTCGTACCAACGATCATCGACATACAGTTCTCTCGTCGGAGCACCTAATTTTATTCTGGAAAAATAGATTATTATATTATATGATCATAATAACATTTAAATATAAGGTTAACAATATAAATTTATTTTCTAGATAATTACCTGTGAACTTCGCCATCATACATGAACTCTTTATATTGATCATTAAATGCACAGGTAATAGTATCCTTATCATCTATTAAAATTCGTCTTACACCATCCTGGAATCCAATTTCTCTCGGGTCATCCCAATTCATGAAAACTACACCAGTTTGACCATAATATCTGATTTCTCTTGGGATATTATCAATATTTATAGACTTCATAGTATCTCGTGCAATTTCATCCAATAATTGCGTGTCTGGTGGAGGTAATTCACGACTATGTGAACCTTGATTTTTCGGCAGTGCATTATAATTTTGATCTCCATCCTCAAGATCGTATTTTGTTGTTGTAGTATTTGGTGAAACATTTCTTCCAGTATTTATAGGTGGTATATTTGGATTTGACATTAGACTTGGAATTGGTCCATTATTCATCATCATTCCCGGCCCATTCATACCTGATAATGACAAAGAAGGATTTGCCATACCTCCCATTGGACCAATTGGTCCATTTGGTAAAAGATTAGACATGATAGGACCATTAGGACCTATTGGACCCATCATACCAGGTCCTAATCGAGGATTGGGACCCATATTGTGGCTATACCCGTGATACTGATAGTCTGGCCTCATTGGGCCAAAGTGTCTTGGATTTTGCCAAGGTCCTACAGGTCTAAAATCTGCGTTAAAGTGCGCTTGAGGACCACCATAAGGTGGACCTGGTGGATGAGCCCATGGACCTGGCTGTTGCCATGGCTGACTTTGCCATCGTGGACCATTTGGATTTCTAGGAATAGGATGATCCTTATTTCTTATTACTTCTTTTTCTTTCGTAGGACTAAAAGCAGCTGCACGATCAATTGTATTAATATCCAGTGTTACTCCTTTTTCCCATACTATGGAACCTGCTTCTTTTTCTTTACGTTGCGCTGCTCTCAATTTCCGATCTTCACTCATATGTAAGACCTCTTGAATTAACGTATTGTATTGTGTTTTCGTAATTAATCCCTGATTAAGTTGCTCTGCAGCTTGTTTCATTATTATTTCAATATTGCGATCCTCATTTCTTTCAGGTTTATCGTTTTCACGTCCTCTTCGACCAGGTCGAGTATCCTGATCCTCGTTAGATAATGTTCTTCGTCTGTCTTTGGGGTCATCTGGTAATTTATTGTAAAGTCTAAGGCGACCCAGTCTATCTCTATTACGATCTCTATCCCGTTTGTCATCATTATTATTCACTTGTTTTTCTCTTTCATTCTTTGAAGGAGTTTTTAATTTAGCCCAACTATCTTTGCCGTCTTCTCCAGAAATCACTGGTGGTGGTGGTGTTGGTGGTCGACCAGCCTTAGGATGTGTCAATGTTCTTAAATCAACATCTTCGTTTCCAAACAATCTATTTTTCATAATAAAATAAAAATTAAAAATTGTTCTAAATCACAGTCTTGATCATTTATTTTAACAATACTTACGCATCAAACTTTTCAGCTTTTGTTTTTTTAATTACTGTTGGTTCCAAATGTTCACTACTCTGTCTTTTAGTTGTATTAACTGGTGGCAAGACACGAAGATCTAGATCTTCTTCTGTAAAAAATTGAAAATAAAATAATTGGCGTTAACGTAAAGTGTAGCAACGTAATCCTAAGGTTTCTGGTTATTTCTGTCAATTTTATAGCATACAATTACTACAGGTGATAATGTTGAAAATTGTGATTAGTAGAAATCTTAAGCTTCACATTAAAAACGCTCGTCTTGTAAAATAAAATATATATTAATTTATATTATCAATAAATTCACAGAGATATCTTTAATATGCATTATAATTATACTTTGGTATTAAAAATTAATTTAAGTTACACTAGGTATAATTTAGATGAGAGGTGTGTCGAGTGTGAGAAATACAAACGTTTGAAAATTATAATTAGCGATAGAAAATATTGATCACAGTATGTAGACTCACTCTTTTCAGCAACGGATGTATTAGTACCAGGAAGGGGCAACGTAGCTCTGAGGTCTTCATCTTTACTGGATGACTCTAGTGTTGGTTCTGCGGTAACTTGAACGTTCCCAGAATTAACAGGTGAACGTTCTGGACTAAGACTATCATCCTTATTTCGACGTACATAATTTCTTTGTCTAGCGTTTGGTCTGATTTCTTTAAATGCAGGTGGATGAGGAGGAGATACTATTAATGAACCAGATTGTTCCTCCTCAGTAACACCACCTGAACTGCTTAAGCTTGAATTGGATTTTGTATCATTACGCCGGGGTATTCTATATGGGGAACTTGGACTGCGCTTTCTCGATTTTATCTTCTTGCGATTTTTCGAAGTTTGGAAAGAGGACTGAGGAGAGGTACGCGAAGATGGTGAACTATCTCCACTGTCTTTTTCACGTGATTTAGACCTAATTGGACTGGAATCCCTGTCGATTTTCGGCACCTTACTCGGGGACGATTGAGGTTGTTTAGAACGCGATTTGTTACCTATTTTTCTGTATGAAGATTTAGAGGAAGTGGAAGATTTATCAATCGTAGACGACGAAGAGCTTCGTGAACTTAAACTCTTCGCGTCTTTTATTTTAATGTCACTTCCTCCACCTCCTCTATTACTTGCTGACAAATTCGAAGAACTGCTATTGACTGATAAATTTTGGGCACTTTTGGAGCAATTACTGTTTAGGTTATTGCTACTATTACTAGACGATCGAGGGTCTTTCTTTTGACTTGTTCGATGCGAGATAGCATCTTTATTTGCGTTACCACTGAAACTTTTATTATTATTGTTGAGGTTCGTATTAGCATTATTATTACTAGCGTTTATCGTTTGTGTATCGGAGCCGGCAAGATTTGTCGGAGGCTTGTTGATATTGCTAGTCACAGCCTGTTTCGAAAGTAATTGCTGTTTTAATTGGTCTGAAAGTACAGTGTTTATATTTGGCGCTAACTGAGTTTGGCCTTCACCACCCCGGATCTCCTTTTGGCCGGTCGTACTCTGTCGTTGTCGCGGATCCGCGGTTGTCACCTCCTGAACGGATGCAGTCTTCAATCGAGGATCACGTGACATTGGCCTAGCAGATGCTATTGCTATACTACTTGCTGGTGCAATTCGTGGACCATTATTTGTGCCTGCATTTTTCAACAGTGATGCAGCTGCAGCTGGAAACTACAAATTATATAAAAATTAGATTACATTTTTATGAAATAAAAGAGAGAAACAAGTTAAATAATTAGCTATTATCTTAATATATATTTCAAATTAAAATTACCTGTTTTGTAACCGGTTTTGGTGTTGGATTTGATACAACAGATGTTGTAGGCTTTGCTTGAGTAGTACTTTCTGTAGTTGAGCTAACAGTCGTTGATGGCACAATCTATAAAAATTAAATAGATTAATATACATTATTTATTTCAATAGATTATAAGAAAAACATAAAGCTTTATTTTTATTCAACATACTATATCTGTTTTCAAACTTCCAGCTTGTTTATCAAGTTGCCTCTGTTGTTGTTCCAAACTAGCTTTGGCCTGAAGCAATTCCAGTTCTATTTTTTTCTTTTGTAATTCTAATAGTTCTTTTTGCTTCTTTAGTAATTGTTCTCGCATAACAGCTTCTGTAGGAGTTACTGGGTCGCCTGGTGGTAATTTAACTGGAGATACAATTGGTTGAACAATTGATGTTGCCGTTTGTTGAGGCTAAAAATAGTCAATGATTTTAAATAATGAATAATTTGAACAAAGAATGAAAATTGTATATATAATACAATTTTATATATTTAATAAATTTACCATAGTCAAAAAACGAGGATTAACATGGATGGAACCTGAAGATATACTTGTAGGTGAGGCAGTGATCGGCCAAGCAGGATCAATACTTTGTACTCGTACATCTAATGAAAACAACTTCTTAGCAGGAAATACATCATTCCATGTCTGTCGTAATTTCCACATACTAGCTCTAGTATTTTCATCCACCTAAACCATTAAAAAATTATTAGCAAATACAAGTTTTTCATTTCTAATTCATAAATGGGTTTTATTTATTTATTATATATTATATATAATACTATAAAAAGAGAGTAAAATAAAATAATGTCAACTAAAATAATGAAATTCATAATGTCATTCTGCAATAAAAAAATGTTACACCTTAGTGCAAGAGTTCATGTTAAGTCTTTCGTATGACACTGTGAGTTCAATGCCATATTGATGAAACCATTATCTTATAGTAGCATAAAATTTGCAACACCTGAGAGACTTTTATGAAATTGAATGTAGAAGTTTATAAACGAGAGAAAGTACATTTTAACTTCCTGTATTGGTTAAGCAAAAAGTAATCTCTCTCTATATATAAACATGTAAAAGATGTGTTTTTCTAAATTAAAAAAATGACAAAATTCAAATCACAGTATACATACACATACATTACTAATTTTACTATTAAAGATAAAATAAATCAAATAAAATAAAAAACATTACCTTTTCAAAAACTCCGCAAAATGTATTCACAATATTTTGAGTGAAGAGATTTAGATAAGTTCCATTTACATTCTTCACAATAGAATCAATGAGGTAAAGTACAGGTAACTTGATATCGCTCCTCACCTATTAAAAAAATAACATACCATGCTTCTATTGTGTATATTGAAATCATTTCATAAGTTTTGATATTAAATAGAGTATAAAATAAATAAACCCATTAACACTTTGACTGCTATATTGGTCATATATCAGCAGCCATGGTTTCTCCTGTGATGTCATTGGTGATCAGAGCGTTTGAACTACTTACAATTTTAAAAGTTGAATGAAAATGTACAGTTAGTGCATTTTGAACATTACTACTAATTAAAATATACTTTGAAATAAAGAATGCCCCATTGAACAATTAGAAATTTTGATTGGAACATCGAAAATAAAAGATTAATTTCTATGAAATCTTGAATAATAAATTTCAGCATGGCAGTCAAAGTGTTAAGCATCTTATAAAGCTGATCCATGTTAAAGAAGTATTGCAAAGATAGAGAATTTGTAATTTCATTGCCAATACTTAATGTTCATAATGCTAATTAAATATAGATTTTATTCGCTTATTAAACATAAAAGTGTAGCTGTATATTTGGGACATATAATCTTCACTGTGGCTTAAATTTAAAAACCTGAATAAGGTATTCATATTAATGTGTACTAAAAATTATCACACTTTTTTTATTATGTATCGAATTTTGTAAATGATCTGCAATGATAATTAAGATTTTATTTATAAAAAGAGACGAGACATAAAATATTCACAATGAAATGATAGCATCATAGAGGTCAATAATATAAAACAATATTTTATTTCCATGCTAGTATTGTATATTCATAATACTCAATAT
Organism: Polistes exclamans; assembly: GCA_023678865.1. NCBI lineage: Eukaryota > Metazoa > Arthropoda > Insecta > Hymenoptera > Vespidae > Polistes > Polistes exclamans. The sequence goes on from JACGWG010000025.1 coordinate 1,100,986, forward strand.
CACAAAAACATATTCTTTAATTTTATCACAGTACCTGACTTTATATAATTTAATTTCTTAATTAGTATGCTGTTATTTATATAGATAAATATTAAATCATATATCTTGTACACATAACATTGTCGCATTTACAAGATAGGATTCAAATTGTTTTCTTTTCATTGTAATCTAACATTTTACATAACCTAATTGCAATAATAATGTAGTTAATTGTGAAATTACAAAACTATATTCGCTTTCATAATAGACGCTTTTGAGATACTTTATCATAATTTCCAAAAAATTATCACAGGAAAAAATATACTGCATTTATGTCTACGTAATGAAACAAACTATGATCTTGCAATTTTGTTAACGATTCTAAAATGCATACATATATTAATAGTACAATATTATTGTATAAATATTGTAAATTATAAAAATCTTTTATCTTTATCTGTTGAACTATATATGCATATGAATACTAATGTATTACGATATTTATATAGAAAAATTAATAAAAGCAATTATAATATTTGCAAAATACTATATATCCATTTGTCATAAACACAAAATGGACGATAAGAAAAGATTGTAGTTTAGCTTGCTAAACTAATTATACATAAAATAATCTTAAATGATTAATTAATTATCTTAATTATTCATGACATTACAATAAGCATGAATTACAACAAATGGATATACAGTGATATGTTATACCCAAAAATATAAAATAGAAAATAATGTTCACATTACAAGAATGTTTGACATAAGTATTGAATTTTAAAATAATATGTTTTTCTTAATGCAACTACAAAATATAAGTAACCTTTTGAAGATGATTTTCAACAGCTTGGACGATAGCAGATGCATGTTCAACGTTATCCTCTGCCAGCATAGTAAGCATATTGATAAGCGGCTTGCTGTTAATCGTAAGATCAGACAGTGATGAGATATACTCATCAGCTATTTCTTTAGACTTTGCCGATGTCATCTTGATGAGTTGCCAATAAATAAATGCACCAATTCCTTGTCCGAATAATCACAGTTACCGCACTATAGTATAATGAAACACAACAAACAAATTTAATGAAATGTATATAATATTGTTAATTATTTATGACTCCTTAATTTTTACTTTATATATATATATATATATATGTGTTTGTGTAAAATGTGAAAATAGTTGAAATGAGATTTTTTGCATAACAGAAACAAAGTTTCTTATGAAATGCAATTCATAAATAAGTTTGTAGTCAAATATACACACCTTGATATTAACTTTAATGATTTATATGTTAGTATATAAAAATTAATACATAAACCACTATTAAAACAGCATGAACAATCCAAATGTATTTAAATATAAATACATGATGCAATTAATTGGTTCAATAATGAATTTAAGAAAATTTCACTTTCACTACCTTCAGATAAGTAAAACAAAAATAAAACTATTTTCTTAAGATCATTTATTTCATTAAAAAAACGACGCCTGTGCTATCAACTTCGAAACAGAAATTAGCACAATAGTATCTCTATTTATGTAATATCTGGAACTTCTTGGAAATTGATGAATTTCCATTAATGATTTATTGATTATTTGTATAAACTTATCAATTTACGCACACTATATGTCCATGTTTTGAATTTCGATATTAACACAATTCTGTTCTACAACGCGAGAGAAATATTAGTCACATAAGAGAAACTACCACGCATCTGGATTTCCCAACGCCCGTGTAACAAATTTTGATAACAATGAAAACAATTATTTTTCACCTTTCGTAGAAACCGTCCCTTTTGATATTAAATAATATCAATTAAAATTTACCTTATTAACGCATTTTCGAATATAGAATCATCACGAGGTAAATTATTATGATAAATTCTTAGCGAAAATTACACGCACACCACTGCTTACGCAGAACGAGATTCACTTAAAATGGCTGACATACCTTTGTTGTATCTTATAACGGTACTGTAATAAAATAACCTTTAAGCTCATTGGTGGAAATTGATCGAGTGTAGGCGCTGTTTGGACTTAGAACCAATCGTTATCTTCGTTTCAAAGTTTAAATAGTCTATCCTATTCTGTACTATGATTCGATAGCTGGCGTAGTTGTCGCTAGTGAAAAGGATGTTTCCATGAAAACGTAATTTTATTTTAATAATAAAAAAATATAAATTTAAATGAATCATTATTGTAAATAAATCATTATATAAATATAATACGAATTTGTATATAATTTTTACTTTTTAACATTGTATTTAATGCATAATGTTTTAATAAGTCATCCAATGAGTGCATCTATTTTATTGGCTACGATATAAAAACTGCTTTGAAAATAGCTTTAACTAAAATACCTAATTGTAACAATTGCCAATTACAAAATAAGAAAATCAGGTGTGTTAGTTTTCTTCTATCCGTGAATTTCATTTATCCAATCCAAGTATAATAAACCAATGAAAACACTTATAACTGTTGTGTATACGTTTAAATTTGTATAGTATATATTGCATACCTACATGCATATTTCGTGTATGCACTTGTGTGTGCAATTATAGAAAGCGTTCATTGTGATCTAGTAATAACAACTATAGATAATACAATCGTTTTGACAGAATGGCCAAGTGTTCTAAACCTGCTGTAAGGCAATTATTAACCGTTCGTATTTTAGATTTGCATAGAATTAGAACGCTACAGTGAAATAATTCAATATAAATTAATTGTATATATTCAAATATATCGTAATGCATTTTCATTCGTGATATCAAAAGGGTGGATATCGTGAAATTCTTTCTCCAAGTATGTTGTAATTTGAAGGTAACCATCAAGGTAATCTGAAAGTGTAGAAAGTGCGCGTGTTGTGTTTGCAAATGTATAGGTAGACTCACTTTTGTAAAATCGTTTTGGGATAAAATACGGTGCAAATGTGATGGAGGACTACAAATTTCTTTTCAAAGTTGTCCTGGTGGGCAATGCCGGCGTTGGAAAAACTTGTCTTGTACGCAGATTTACCCAGGTAATTTTTCTTATTTCAACTATTTCTCCTATAATTTCCATTTAGGTTTCCCGTATGACATCATCCGATCTATTAAAGAAATGATTTCACTTCTTAGTTACTGAACATTTACTATTCGTGTATCATATGTTACGATTATTGCTTAATGTTTCGTTAATAAAATATAAACAATTTATTATATAAAAATATCTTATCTTTGTTTGTTTTACAGGGCTTATTTCCTCCAGGTCAAGGTGCAACAATTGGTGTAGATTTTATGATTAAAACTGTAGAAGTAGAAAATGAAAAAGTCAAGGTTTGCATGTACATATAATATCTCATAATTAAATATAAAAAAAAAAAATATATATATATATATATAAATGTACATGATATGTATGCATATATCATACAGAATTAAAAATTTATCTATGCATTTTTTATATTGTGTGATAAATATATATTAGATATTTATTTGTTTTCATTACAGTTACAAATTTGGGATACAGCTGGACAAGAAAGATTTCGTTCAATAACTCAGAGTTATTATAGATCTGCTCATGCATTGATTTTAGTATATGATATTTCATGCCAACCTACTTTCGACTGTTTACCTGACTGGTTAAGAGAAATTGAAGAATATGCAAATAACAAAGTTTTAAGGATATTAGTAGGTAAGTATAAGAGTATTAAGAGAATATTTAAATATCATAGTATATATTAAGAATAAAATTGATTACAATTATATATTCATTTTATTAAATCATTCGAAGGTAATAAGATAGATCGAGAAGATAGAGAAATACCAACACACGTGGGCGAAGATTTTGCACAAAGACATGGAATGTACTTTTTAGAAACATCAGCGAAAGAGGCAGAAAATGTAGAAAGATTATTTATGGAGATTGCTGCCGAACTTATGGATGTAAGTATTATTGTTCTTTTTGTATTCTTTCTTTACTGATAAATTTAATATTTCATTTTAGCAAGCACGTAGTAAGGAATTACCTAGATACGAAACAAATGCAACTTCCATAAATGGAAAGACTACATCAATTGGTGATACTAATAGTTGCGGTTGCAGTCGTTTTTCTTAAATACTTATGGCTATCATATGTCATTTGTATGAATTCAGCAGAACTGTCAGTTATTGGATATTTATATAATAGAATAAGATTATACGTTTTTCATCCCATATATTAAATGCAATACTAGTCGATGTTTCACAGCTCAGACAATATTACTCTATATTCGCACACTCTTGATATTATATATTAGTAAATAGCAGAAATACTATATACTATTTCAATTATTAGAGTGAATTGATTTTTACATGTTATAGTAGTATTCTCTTTAATGACAGACTATCGGATTAGTTAAATTTTTATAAGAATACTCTTTGTCTGATTGATCTGTCATCATTTTTATAAGATTTTGGTTGCTTCAGAAGTACAAATAGTTATGTATGAATTTTGATGGATTTTTATAGAGAGAGAGAACACGATGTTTATGTCCTAAAATAAAATATTGACAACTTTTTAGATTAATGTCTCATGTGCAATACAAATATGTGTTTACTATGCTAATTTTAAAATTAAGAGAATTAGTTTGAACATATGAATATTTAAATATTTTATAGAGTGCTCACGAAATATCAATAATATGATTGCAATCCATTTTTCTCTATTAAACATTGTTGTAAATATGAAGAACACACGTTCTTCATTGTTTAATTACTGATATTTGAATAATCAAAGTTTTGTTACATTTATTCCATATTTTAATCATGTTTTATACATCATAGTTTATTATTGATTCTGTCCACGTATTGTTCAATATTGTATCATAAAATTATTTACCAAATAATTGGTAATTATTGATGATACTATCAAGATTATCTATTAATTTTTTTAGGTCATTGCTCTAGTCTCAAGACTTGCTTCTTTAACGGTTTAGATATAAGGAATCTTAGACTACTAAAATTTTAATACTTCTTTCAATATTACATTAATCATAATTTATTTATTCCTCCTGTTAATTTTTTTGTTATATATCATCTGTATAAATTGAATAATACATATATTTATATCAATTGTAAAACAATTATTGAAGAATAAGAAGGGCTGCATTTTTCTAAAGAGTATTGTTAAATAATGAATTTATGTATTGCTACATTACTTTTTATATTGATAATCTATTTTCTTTATTGTTGAAAAATATTACGAATAATGCAAAATTAGTTTATTCTATTTTATTTTCTATTAACGAATTGATTAATTAATATTATACGAATACATCGAATCTTTAAGAATCTTACTAACTTTGCCAACAAAAAAAAAATAATTTTATTACTATATAATAATATGCTACACAATTTTATGCTGCATTAAATAATTGCATATTTGCGTAAATGTTAAATAAATACATATCAATTTGTCATGTTATCCAGAAATTATTAAATAATTTATTTTTATTCAATATTAATTTTTTTTTAAAATAGACACCATATAACGAATAAATACTATAGAAACTTTTATTTACATATAGCATTAGACACACTATATTATGATCATAATAATTGTAGTGAATGTATCAAATTTGATTGGAAAACATATGTGATGTTTAACATAGACATTTTATCGACAAACTCTTACTTATTTACTACATCTTAAAAATAATATCTCTTCTCTGTCTTGTTTGTAATCAATAAATATGATATCATGAGTATATTATGCCTACTATGTAAAATATGACATTTATCATAGATGTTTTTTATTACTGTATTCAGTGTCACACTTTACATGTCATGTATGTATATAACATATGACAAATAACATAGCGAGTGTAAAGTTTGTATTTAAAAAATCGAAATCAAGAAATATTGTAGAGCATACTATTAAATTATATCTTGTCTGTGATCAAAACCAATGTTCTTTTATAGGTATCTATGTATTTAGGTTCTTATATTTTTATATTTAGGGCCAAATTAAAAGTATGTCATTCTTCAATTTAAGCATGTTAATCAACATTTCCTCAATTGTTATTAATATAACTTCGTATAATAATTTAAAATCTATATTAAAAAGATATTCCTATTCTTAAAAATAAATCAATTTGTTTTAAAAATAATATTATATTTAATTAATAACAATTATATTGAATATGATAAATATATATGTGTATGTATATAAAAATGGCTCATTAATAGATTTAAACATTAAGGGATCCAAGACATTACAATTTTTATTTTAAAATAAATCAATTATGCATAAAATAATTTTTTTGTTTCAGCTATAATCTTTCTCTTTTCTTAATACTTTACAATTCACTGATGGAGCAACTGAAGCCGAGAAAAATTCAAAAAGTTTTACTTCTAACGTAATGTAGTATTCTGATCCTTTTTCTGATTTTAAAACATTACTTTCCAATCCAGGTCCAGATTATTGTCATTTTTTTTTAATAGTTCGCGTTAAGATTTTTTATACTTACAATTAGAGTGAACGGTTTTTAATGACACTTATATTAAATTAAAATAACCACTTTTTTCTACGTGTAATTAAACTAATGTACATGGAGTTAAACTGATGTATATTTATTTTAACATTCCTGTGCAGTTGATGACTTCACGGGGTGGGGGGGAATTTTCATCCAAAAGAATATCACATCAAAATTATTTAATATTCAAAATATGTTAAGAATTATGCAATGTTTAAACCAGTATATATGTGTATATGTGTTAAAACAAGCTGAAATATAAAGAGAGTGTATTAGATTATTAAAATAATTGTTAATTAATCGATAGAAGTGTCTATTGTTGCTTAAAAGCTAGGAGTATATGATTTATGTACCGTCCTCTTCGAAATTCCCCTTCAAACTGGGCCTTTGTCCTTTAAGTAAATTCTTTTATTCAATATTGTTTATATGATTTTCCGAACGATGCGCATGTGTATAAAAGAATAAGCCACCTAATCAATAAAATTAAAGATTAAACAATCTAATTTTAGCTTTTTTATCATTATTATGTAATTATTTTACCGTTTCTGCGAAGTGATGACCTCGGGAGTTACAATTTTCTTGTAATATACGTAGAATGCATTAGTGCATTAAAAAAAATAAATGTTAATTAATTGATATCAGTGTTTATATTGTTGCCTAAAAGATCGGAGTATATGTACGCGCATATAATATTTGAAATAAATTAAAATTATGATTATATTTTGGTATTCTTTTAATTTCTGTGCAATTGTTTAAATACACACACATACACACAAACGTCCATTAAAAATATTGTATTATAGAAGACTATTAAAATTAATAAATAATAGTAAATAACTTGGAAAAATATAAATGAACGTATTTATCAATATATCTACTATATGTATATATACTGTGAAAGGCATTTAAATGCCACCCTCGAATCAAAATTTTGACGTTTTTCTAAAATCCAATGGGAATCAAGATATTCCGGTGGTTTAAATCGTTTTCCTCCCGTCGCAAAAATGAAAATTTGTAATAGGAACACATGATGATAAAAGAGGTATTCGAGATACAGAGTTTGCCGCTGAAAACAAGAGCGCTGATTGGTTGATAATAACCAATCAGTTTAAAACTGACGTCAATAACTACCAATCAGAACGTTTCGTCTGTAAGGCACCCTACCTCCTGATTGGTAGTTTGTGACGTCAACTAATGCTGATTGGTTGATATTACCCAATCAGCTTTAAGTGACGCCACTAACTACCAATCAGAACGTTCCATCGGTAAGGCACCTTACCTCCTGATTGGTAGTTATTGACGTCAGTTTCAAACTGATTAGGTATTATCAACCAATCAGCGCTCTTGTTTTCAGCGGCAAAATCTGTATCTCGAATACCTCTTTTATCATCATGTGTTCCTGTTAAAAATCTTTCATTTTTGTGACGGGAGGAGAACGATTTAGACCACTGTTTAAATCCCCGGAATATCTGGATTCCCATTGGATTTTAAAAAAACGTCAAAATTTTGATTCGAGGGTGGCATTTCAATGCCTTTCACAATATTATTTACTATTGTCTATTAATTTTTATATTCTCCTATAATAAAATATTTATAATAGACTTTTGTATAAACAATTGTACACAAACTAAAAGAATGTCATTATAATATTAAAAAATATAATATTATAAATATAATATTAATTATAATCATAATTTTTATTTTTTTAGTTCGTATATTATATGAGCATACATATACTCCGAGGTATTAGGCAACAATAGACATTTCAATTAATTATTTAACAATTATTTTAATATACATCAAATACACCTTCTGTTTATATTTCAGATTCTTTAAACATATATGTACTAATATAAGAATTACATACTTATTAACATACTTTAAATAATAAAAAACTTCGATGTGATATTCTTTTCGATAAAAATTTCCCCTTTCAAAGTCACTACTATGTAGGAACGTTACAAAAAATGTACATTAGTTTAAACTATTACATAAAAATGTAAAAATGGTAAAATAAGAGCGTTGAAATCTTAAATTTTATTAATTAGATGAATTATTCCGTTTAATACACATGCGCAACGTTCGGAAAGTCATATAAACAACTTTCAATAAAAGTAATTACATAGAAGACAAAGGCTCATTTCAACGTTAGATTTCGAAGAGGGCAGTGCATAGATCACAGTCATCGAGCTTTTTAACAACAATAGACATTTTTATTAACTAATTAACAATTATTTGAATATTTTAATACACTCTTTTTATATTTCACATTGTTTAAACATATATGTACTAGTCTAAGTATTTCATAATTACTAACATACTTTAAATATTAAAAAATTTCGATGTGATATTCTTATCGATAAAAATTTCCCCACTGCACAGGATCTTTACAACAAATGTACATTAGTTTAAACAATTACGTTAAAATTAAAAGAATACTAAAATGAGAACGTTTTAATCTTAAATTTTATGGATTAGGTGGATTATTCCTTTTTTACACATGCGCAACGTACGGAAAGTCATATAAACAACTTTCAATAAAAGTAATTTTCTAGAGGACTTTGACTCAGTCTAACAGAAGACTTCGAAGAAGACGGTGCTCCTAACATATATACCGATCTTTTTAACAACAATAGACATTTCTACCAATTATTTAACAATTTTTTAAATAATCTAATATACTCTCTTTATATTTCAGATTGTTTTAACACATATGTACTGTTTTAAGGATTACATACTTATTAACATACTTTAAATATTAAAAAATTTCGGTGTGATATTCTTTTCGATAAAAGTTTCCCCCTCCAAAGTCACCACTACACAGGAACGTTACAACAAATTTACATTTATTTAAACAATTATATAAAAATTAAAAGAATACAAAAATAAGAACGTTATAATCTTAAATTTTATGGATTAGGTGGATTATTCCTTTTTTACACATGCGTAACGTTTGGAAAGTCATATAAACAACTTTCAATAAAAGTAATTACATAGAAGTCAAATGCTCATTTCAACGTTAGATTTCGAAGAGGACAGTGCATAGATCACAGTCATCGAGCTTTTTAACAACAATAGATAATTGCATCGATAAATTTACAATTATTTTAATAATCT
>JACGWG010000025.1:1120065-1138427 GCA_023678865.1 Polistes exclamans
CATGTGAAAAACTGTGATGCTCAGTAGAATTTGATTTTCTGTTAATAATATATTCTTCTCCTTTATTATTGCGAAAGTAAGATATTCTTTTAATATTACTTATCAATGGCATTTCTACTTTAACAATCTCTCATACTATAATTGTTTTCTTTACATTACTTATTGCCAGTTGATGTTCAAAAGTGTTCTCAATTACCAAGTACAATGCTTGGCAATATACTTTATATATGTTAGGAATATCCTAATGTAATATATTTTCTATTTCTCCTTTAAATTTGTGATAGCAAGAATGCATTCTTTCTTCAATTCTTTTCATAGAATATTATAAGACATACTTTCTTTCCAATGTGAGAATGGAACACTTTCCTTAGCGTCTTCCAAAATTTTTCATGATTATAGTGTAGTGGGATTCTGCAAATTGTAGTAAAAAATCATACGCTCTATCTTTCAGTAAATTATTTGAACACCTATGCAAAAAGAATAAATTCTTTAATGCTTTGAGTAAATATTTTTTACCATTGTATTACAATATTGGTTTCTTCCTACTAAAAGTTAATAATGTTTGCCTTTTAACAGATCCTTTTCACTGCTGCTGCATTCTATTTGCATAATAATTCACATGGCATCTCTATGAAGAAGAAAGAAGTTAATACAAGTCTTCGATATTTTCTAGTATGTCGTTTAACAATAATGTCTTTCGTTACCTGATACAACGTTTGGCAATACATTTTTTACAAGAAAAGTATTCTTATTATAATGTATATTTCCTATATGTCTTTTAAATTAGTAATAACTAGGATGCATTCCTTCTTCAATTCTTTTCATAGAATATTATAAAACATGGTTTCTTTCCAGGGTGAGAACGGAAAACTTTCCTTAGCGTCTTCCAAAATCTTTTAAGTTTACAGTGTTGTTGGATTCTGCATATCGTAGTAAAAAATCATACGCTCTCTATTTCAGTAAATTAATTGAACACCTATGCAAAAAGAATAAGTTCTTTAATGTTTTGAATAAATATTTTATACCATTGTATTACAATATTTTGGTTTCTTCCTACTCCAAGTTAATAATGTTTGCCTTTTAACAGATCCTTTTCACTGCTGCTGCATTCTATTTGTATAATAATTCACATGGCATCTCTATGAAGAAGAAAGAAGTTAATACAAGTCTTCGATATTTTCTAGTTTGTCGATTAACAATAATGTCTTTCGTTACCTGATACAACGTTTGGCAATACATTTTTTACAAGAAAAGTATTCTTATTATAATGTATATTTCCTATATGTCTTTTAAATTAGTAATAACTAGGATGCATTCCTATTTCGTTTCTTTTGATAGAATACTACTGAATGGTATTGTCGGATTCTTCTTATCGTTATTGAAAATAATGTGCTCCCTTTTCCAGTAAAATGATTGAGCATCTATAAAAAAAAAATAAGTTTCTGAATGCTTTGTGTAAATATATTTTTTATAAGAGTATTATAATATTTGTTTTTAACTTACATAAGATTGTTGTCTTTACTTTTAAACGGTTTCTAGTTTTGATGATATCTTGTCATTGCATCTGCACTTTATTTGCACAATATTTCACTTGGAATTCTTACGAAGGAGAAATTAGTTGACACAAATTTTTATAGCGTTAGCCTTAAGAAAATGAAATATAAATCCATTTGTCTCATGGGGGGTGTAACAGGGACTTCTTCTTTGGTGTGCAATAGTTTTTAGTTGGAATTTAAAATGCAGAGCCGCATACATATGTAAAACTATCTAAGAAATTCATATATAAAATTTAACAAATTTAAAAAGCGAAGTTGAGACCCATGATGTGAGTTAAAAAATAATATAATATATATATTTTGTTGGGTAAAGTATTTTAACTGAACAAAATATTGGTATTTTACTTACTATTGTTTGTTATAGTAACTGGATAAAAAGAATGTTTTGAATTCATGGGTATTTTAAATTTGATGTAGAATATTGTCATTGTTATAGGTTAAGACATAACAGAATCGCACAGCAAGCCATCAAATTTAACTATTTTCATTCCGAATTGGTGATCACTATAGAGAGAAAATAAAACACAAATTAAATTTAATGAAAAATATTATTCACTTGATTATTGCATCACTTAAAATTTGTAAACTAAATACATTACACTGCACATAGCCTGTATGTTCATTGTATGCACCCGTTGAATGCACATTGACAGCTGTTTGTGACGTCACTAACTACCAATCAGAATGTTTCGTCGGTAAGGCAACTTACCTCCTGATTGGTAGTTTTTGACATCAGTTTCAAACTGATTGGGTATTATCAACTAATCAGCGCTCTTGTTTTCAGCGGCAAACTCTGTACTTCGAATACCTCTTTTATTATCATGTACTCCTGTTAAAAATCTTTCATTTTTGTGACGGGAGGAGAACGATTTAGACCACTGTTTAAATCCCCGGAATATCTGGATTCCCATTGAATTTTAGAAAAACGTCAAAATTTTGATTCGAGGGTTGCATTTAAATGGCTTTCACAATATATATACATACACTAGATATATTGTATGCGATAGATACATTTAATAATATTTTTCCAAGTTATTAAATATTATTTATTAATGTTTAATAAAAAGTCTATAAAAAAATGTCGATAATCCAAATGATAGTAATTTTTTACAAAAAAATTAAAAAGAAAAGTTTGTTCTTCGGTGACCAATGTATGTCTTTTTACTTTGATGATAATTTGGATAATATTTTTTTTACAAGCAAACATCTCAGTATTATTTTCTGGCATTAACGTTGTTTTCCACATTTTTATATATATGTGTATTGAATAATCTTTTATTCTTCGTGATTTTTAAAGAGCAAATGGGGGAAAGTACTGTTAGTTGCTAGTTCATTCGTTTATTTCAGTGGTTACAGTGGTTATTAATAAATAATCACGGTTTATTAATAACAATTATGCGAATGCTAGGAAATATTTCAAGTGTGATATCAGCGCTCATTTTTGAATATAGCGCATGGAAATCTAATGTAGTTAGTTGCTCCACAGTCAAATGTAGATTATTATAGAAAGCAGCATGATTGCTTTACGTTGGAAATACACGTCACCATTTCGTGATATCTTTTATTTGATAGCAGTGATTTAAAGTACTGATATAGAAAATAAGTTCTTGAGCATTATATTACGAAATGTTATTGTGCATAAAAATAATATTGAAAACTGTACGTCTTTAGTGAAATATATTTCCTAACCTATAACAAAAGCTGCTAGCGTTTACACATATTTAAGTTTTGATGTGTTAATGGTATGAAGTGTCAAGTGTTACGTTATATTTTACTGAATTATATAAAATTTATTCATTTGGATATGTATTAAACATGTACTGTAAAAAGATTTTATTTAACCTATACATCAAATGCATTGCAACTTTAATGTGTAATAGTTAATACATTATAATTTATTAGGCAACTCTTTTTACATTTATTTTCAAAAAGGATTTTCCTTTTTTGAAAGTGGAGCAAATATTTTTCTTACATTTATTTCAATGAGAATTTTGTGACTGAAGGATTTATATTAATTGTAATATTATTAACAATGGGACCAAATAACGAAGATCAAGTTCCAAATAGAGATCCTAATGATGAAAGAAATGTTGACTGGTCTAGATATGGTTTACATAATACAGAAATGCAAAGAAATTCACAAAGAAATAATGGAAGTTATGAAGAATTTAGTTCAGAAATGTATCAAACCGGAGCAAATGAATTGTTTGCTCAAGAGTATGTGAGTATTTTATTTATAATTATTTTACACAATTATTGTAATAATATAACATTTTATATATATATATATATACAAGATCTTATTTTTGTGATACTTTGTATTATCAGAGTTCCGATCCATGGTGGAAATCTAACTTTTTCATATCGCAACCTGTATTATTTGGTACTTGGGATGGTGTTTTTACCTCTTGTCTTATCAATATTTTTGGAGTTATTGTATTTTTAAGATCTGGTTGGATAGTTGGTCAAGCTGGAGCATTAAATGCAGTATTGATCATTTTTTCTACAGGTAATAGTAATAAGATAATGTAACGCATATAAATATCTTTATCTTATATCTCATAGAGCATTATATTTGCAGTTAGTATTGCACTAGTAACCGTATTATCTGCAGTGGGTATATGTGAACGGTGTAGAGTAGAAAGTGGAGGAGTCTATTTCTTGTTATCTCACGTATTAGGATCAAGATTTGGTGGATCCATTGGTCTTCTTTACTGTTTTGGACAGGTTGGAAATAATTTATTCAATAGTTATTACAAAATAAAATAGAATTTATCACAAATTTTATTTCAGGCTGTGGGTTGTGCTCTAAACGTTCTAGGTTTTGGTGAATCTATGGCAGGTTTATTCGGTTTGGATACCGCTTGGGCACAGAGAAGTTTTGCTTGTGCTGCTGTTATTTTGTTATCTGTGATTAATGTAGCAGGCGTTAAGTGGGTTATTAAATTGCAATTTGTACTTCTTTTGATATTGCTTCTTGCCGGAATGGATTTTATGGTTGGAAGTTTCACGCATGAAAACCCTAGTAAGATTATTTATCAAGTTATCATGTATATATTTATTTGACAGATAATTTATGTAATTAATTTTATTAACAGATGCTGGATTTGAAGGATGGTTGTCTGGAAATTTACGAAACAATACTTTTCCTGATTACCAAGGCGGCTATAGTTGGTTCACAGTTTTTGGTGTTTTTTTTCCAACTGTTACCGGTGTCTTAGCTGGTATTAATATGAGTGGTGATTTGAGGCATCCGTCAACTGATATACCACATGGTACATTGGCAGCTTTAGGAACTGGGTAAGAATTGTTAACAATGAAAAGTATAATATATATATAATTAATATTAAATGAAATATAATATATATATGATGGATCAACTTTCAGAACAGTACTATATCTTTGTTTCTCGCTATTCTTGGCAGCAACTTGTACTAGAGATGCTCTTCTTACAAATTTCATGATTGCGTCAAAGGTTTCTGCATTATCAGTACCTCTTCTGGCTGGTCTTTATGTGTCTTCGTTTAGTAGTTGTTTAGGTGCAATGTATGGTACACCTCGTGTACTTCAGTCTATTGCTAGTCAAAATGTTATTCCAGGAATAAGTTGTTTACAAAGAGGAGTAAGTAAAATGTTCTTATAATATTTTACAAGATTTTAATTATATAAGTAATAAATTAATTGTACAAATGATTTTTTAGAGAGGACCTAATAAGGTGCCTATTTATGCTATGTTGGTCGTAGCTGCAGTAACATTGACCTTTATCATTACTGGTAGGATCAATACTCTTGCACCTATCGTAACCATGCCCTTCCTTTTAACATATGCGTGTCTGGATTACGCTTACTTTGCACTTGCTCAAACTTTTGACATTCGACATATGAGAGAACAAAGATTTAGAACGCAGTCTCCAACGTTTGATCGCAATTATGGTTCTGCTAGTAGGAATAATTCTGTAACAGAAATAGACAATGATTTAGATAGTTTATTTCCTGAGAGAATAAGGCATAAGAATTTGGTGAGTTTATGTTTGCTTATTAAAAATACGTATGATAAACTAGATAAAAAACGAAATGTTTTATATATAACAGAGAAGCTCCAGCATTTCTGAAAATAATGGATTTGTGGATTCATCACCGAGTTTAGAAGAAAACAGTACAACTTCTGTAGAACGAAAAGTTCATATACACAATAAATTGGGGAATTGGTATAGTCCTTTATGTAATAGATGGTTTTCACTTTTGGGTGTAAGTAGTCCATTAACAAATATACATGTCAGATAAATTATAAAACATGATGTATTAGTCTTTAATGAATTTTACAGTGTTTGGTGAAACTATTCATTATGTTTCTGGTTCATTGGGGCTATGCTATTGCAAACATTGTTGTCGTTTTTCTTGTATGGAGCTATGTAGGTCATGCTAATCCAGCTGTAAAGCCTGGAATTTCAGCCGAGTTTCAATTCTTCAAATGGTTAAAAACTGCGTTGTTAAGACTCATGGGGTAATTGAACTATTTGTAATTAATTAGTAATATTTCGTATCGTGTGTTTGTTGGAAATCGAATTGTGCATTTTGTAAATATGTTTCTTCGTTATAGGAGAAAGGTTTATGATTACGAACAAATCGTTGTAACACCTGTACCACCAGGTGTGGAGGTTTGTTCTGCACAATTGAACGAAGAAAACGAGGATTTCGCTGGAAGGCGACGATATCATCAAACGGCTACAGTTACAGGTCAATACGTAAACGTCGATTAGATTTCAGTTAATGAAATTTTTTGCGGACATTCTCTATTATTCGATAGGAATAATTAAATTTCCACAATCTTTTATTAACGTTACAAAGAGATTTTTAATATATGCATAATTTTCGTTTAATACGTAGAATCAAAACACGCTATATGAGATCAGAAATATGTGTTATCTATCTGCATCGTATATGTGTATAAATTTACGTTACTTTTCTTGTAACTCAGATACGTAGATATACACCTACATACAGCTAATCTAATTAAAATATATATTCGTGCACTAAAAAATATGTATCAAAATGCGTAAAACGTATTTGATCGTTGATTAATCTTACTTGGTGAGAAAAGTGTTAGTAGAAAAGGATCATTTTCATCAATAATTCGACGAGTACATAAAAATAATTGAAGCTTTGGTATAAGGAGTTAAGGGATGAAAAGGTTCTAATTGGGATTGCAAGAAATTTTTAAAGTTAATAACAATCTGAATAAATTATGAATTAATCACTTAATAAATTTAGTATAAGATTAAAAAACTATTTATGGATCAAAATATAAAGTTAGGATCTAAACAAAGTCGAGAATAGTACAATAATGTCATGATACTCGAAATTTGAGATGCTACCAGTAACTGAGGATATATAATTAATATTGTATTTCTAATAGCTTGGAATAATCAATTACACGCACAAAGAATATATGATGCTGCCAGAATTATTGATGCATTTATAATGAATCGTAAATAAGGTCTCCGTCTTTCGATGAATTGTTTTAGAATTAATCCCAGCTTTAGAATGAAAGAGATTATATTTATTCTTTTATATTAAATATAAAAGATCATTATATCATATTAATCATAGATTAGAGAATCGTTTGTATAGGAGCAAACGTAAAAAAAAATTGTAATAAGTACTGAAATATATATATATATATATATATAAGTGCTCTGTAAATAATAATTAATAATATATTTATATATAATTTAACATTTTTATAAATGTCAGAAGAGTGATGAAAGATACAATCAAGATAAATACATTTGAAGAAAAAAATCAATGAATGCTTTTCAAACATCTATCCTTCATTAATTATTAGGGTAGACAAATATTTTACGTTTTTACCTTGTTGTATTTTTTCGCGTTAATTTACGTATTATTTCAATTAATGTAGATGAATATTTTTTCTTTTTTTAATTAATTGGCTTTACGTGATGAAGAAAAATATTCCAATATACAAATATATAAAATATTTATTTATATATATATATATATGAACTTTTCTTATTGTTTTTATTTTAAAAGTTAATCCTAAAATATTTCCCACGTATTCTGGGACACCGTATATATATATATGCAGCTCATCCAGTTGCATCATAACACGTTATCGGATTTATCTCGTCGATGTATTTCAAATGGAATTACACGTTTGTTGCACACAATAGTTGGAATTACTTGATAGAAAAAAAAAAAAAAAAAAAAAAAGAAAAAAATATATTGAATTATTAACATTCGTTAATTAAAATAAAATAATAAATTGGTAGTAGTATAAAAATACATGCACGTAAGAGTATAATTGTAAAGCGAGACGTAAAACATGACAAGATATCTAACAATATAATTAAAGGTAAAAGACAAAAGGTCTTGAAGAGATTGCAGTATGTTGAACAAGTGCACTTAAAGTACACATGTTGATATTTGCCGGTACTAATTATTTCGCATTCTGATGCCATAGAGCATTTTAACACAATCACGTAAGAGTTTCGTGTATGTGAGAGGGTTAACCACCTCGGGCAACCACGAGATCAACTCCCTACCTTGGTAGCTTTCGATGCATTTACCGACAGAAACTCATACACGTTTAAGTTGCGGTTTAAATGAACGTTAAGTTAGTAATAAAATAAACATCTTCCTTGATATTTATATCGTTTCTCTTTCGTATAATCGATCAATTTTTATTTTTATTTCAATCCATAAGTCGAACGAATTTTAAATATTAACAAGTCGCGTATATATATATATATCAATAAAAAAAAATATTTAATCTAACCGATAGATAGAGAGTAAATATATAAATATATTTTAATAAATATTAGCGGTTTTAATATACATTAACGCGAAGAAGAAATTTAATCGATCGGAGTTACCACCACACGTTGTACGTTTTGACGAAAATTTATATTATCTCATTATCCACGTGCGTTTGACATACGAACGAATGCTATTTGTTGTACGGTATTAATAATAAACAACACGACGGATTAAATATTTATAATCGGTTATGCGTTCGGTCAATCATCGCTACGACTGATTGCTGCGTATATCTACGTCAAATTTTCTCTAATTAATATAGGATGTCAATAGGTATTTTAGGTACTTGGAGCATGCTAATCAACTGATATCGACGTAATCGAATCGTTTGATATCACACGATATAATAGGGATGGTTACCTTAAAAATTAAATGGAAATAATCGATCGAAAAGATAGACAAAAGGTATACCTATAAATAAAAATTCTATCTTTAACAAAATATCAAGAATAAAAATTCGAATAGATTGTGATTTGTACGAGAAATGATGATGGCAAAAGAGTTATCATCGTACGGCTTGTTCATCTTATTTTCGTTGATAAGAAATAAGAGGAAACGAACGTGTCTGTCGACTAGCCACAACAAGATTTTCTCCCCCTTATTTTTTTTTACTCCCATGACATAAGAAGAAAGCACTTCATTAATATACGGTGGTATCCTACTCGTACGTGTTCGTTTAGGTGTCACATACTGGCTTGAAAGAAAGATAAAGGAAGATATATAGAGATTTGAAAGAAAGAGAAAGAGAAATAGAAATAGAAAGAGAAAGAAAGAGTGTACAGTGTGTGATGGTAGTGGTAGAACGATGGAATACAGGGGATGATGGGTGACGGTTTCGAGTGGTAGGTGGAGGTTTCAAATAGAGGGGGTAGTTTTCACCGGTGGAAGGTTGTGGAAGAGAAAGAGACAGAGTATATGGCGGTGGGGTTGGATGCCCGGTGTGGGATCTAGTCGGATGCCGGATTCGCAGTGGAAACTTCAGTACGCGACCAGCCACCGACGTGTGTTTACGGTCGGAGCTCCAGCGGAAGCTGTGAGGGCTGTCTGTCTGTCTGTCTATTTCCCTTCTATCTCTTCTAAATCTTTATTTTTCTCATCGGTGAGAGAAACAACAATTTTGGTATATATTTTGTCTCTCTCTCTCTCTCTCTCTCTCTCTATTTTTTCTTTCTTTTTTCTTGTTATTTTATTCGAAAACAATGTCGACGATCATCAAATCATCATTATCATTATCATTATTTTCTTTTACTTTTTTACTCTTTTTAATTTTTCGTTTGTATTTCCTCGTATTTTCTCTTTCTGATCATTTTGTTTTTTTCATATATATTATTTTAATTATTATTGTAATAAATTTACGATCATTTTCAAATGTAATAAAAGAAAAAATAGGAGGGAGTTGATGATTTTTCGAGAGATCGATGAAATCAATGCGAGAGAGAGAGAGAGAGAGAGGAACGTTGATTCGTGATGTCAATGAATTTTTAGTGGAATACTTTGACAAATATTTTTAATATCTCTCACTGTCTGTCTGTCTATCTGTCTGTCTATTTGTTTCTTTCTCTCTCTTTCTCTTTTATGTCGTTATTAGAAAACATCGAGCTACGAAGGGAGAGGGTGGTATAGTGAACGCTCGAACCACGTGGCCTTTGGTTTCTAAGTTAGTGCGTTAAAGCAACGAACTTAAATCCATTAGATTCGTTTGTTCATGATTTCCATTTTTTTATTATTATTATTATTTTTTAACGATGATACATCCCCTTGTCCTCCGTGACGTGTTGAAAACTTTATTTTTTGTCGAAGAGGAGGAGGAATTATTTTCCCTCGTTATTATATATAACAATCGTCTACGATTTAATCAACATTTCGGAGGGTGTTCGTCGATGTTCCCATTGTTCGATTATCAAAAATGGAATCTTGTTTTTTTTTCTTCTTCTTCTTCTTTTTTTTTTTGGATTTCTTTCGGGAAAAATCATGTGATTAATGGTGGTTTGACAGTGTTTCCATGCCCCCTCTTCCCCCCTCTCTCACCACGGGTATACTTTTTTCTTCTCATAGCTTTTGGCCAACACACACACACAATGATACTATACGAGAATAATAGAATCGTCGATTCGTTTTTATTTTCTCTTTTTTTTTTATTTATGAGAAACGAGGGAATAAAAAGAAACGAAAAGAAAAGAAATGAAAGGAATGGGGAGGAAAAAACAAAAAGAAAATTGGGGAAGGGGGGCTGGGTGGTGGTGGAAACAAAAATGGGAAGTTAGGGAGGGTGGTGGGACCATGCTCCCCGGTATAGGGAAAAAAAGAATCTCGTTAATCTCGCGAAGAAAAATGTCCTATAGGAAAGAATCGTGGTAACGAGGTGCACTGTAATCGATATCGCATCGATATTCTTTTTTTAGAACATTTAAAGGGTCATCGTTCGCATAACAACACCTCTTTTACTTATTTAAATATATTTCGTGTTAACAAAGAAATTAGATAGAAAGAGACAGAGAGAGAGAGAGAGGGAGAGAGTTGGAAGAAGTGTAAATAAAAAAAATAAAATAAATTCCTACGATTTCTCGAAGTATGGGAAAAATGATTGAAATTTTGGCGGGATTCGACAATAGGAGAGAGAGAATCTAAGAAGCCCCCGTCCCCCCACTCCACCCCACCCCCCTTTCGTGTGTGTAGAGATTATTCGAAACTTCTTGAATAAGAACGCGAGGAACGCGCCGCCTTTACGGGACTTTGTTCGATGGTGGTAGTGTGCTCTTGGTGGTGGTGATGGTGGTGCTGGTTTGCGGTATAACGCTTAACCGATGTTGGTGAGCCAACGGTATTGCTGGATAAGTGTAAAAGTGTTAGTGGTAGTAGTAATAGTAGTAAGCTTCTTTGTAATAGTGTATCATTGATAGTAATAATAATAACAATAGTTTTAATTGTATTCATAGTTGTAGTAGTAGTAGTAGTAGTAGTTTAGTAGTAGCAGTAGTAAGAGTCTACGATGTTGTCAGACGAGTTCATGAATGAACGACCACTTCGCTTTCACGCGCGAACGCTAATGGCTGTTCTTTCTAAAGATGATGATGATTATGATGATCTATCGTAATATATTGTTTCCAAATTAATCGTCGATCATACCATGACGTGAATTAGTAGTAGTGTTAATGATGACATTAAGAAAAGAAAAAACTTTTAACGTACCTTTTTTTCTTTCCAAGCTATTATTTATTATTAATACATTTTCTTTTTGTTATTTTAATTACTACTCATAGTCATGACGAGAACAATAATTCATTTGAATACACGCTAACATCGAATTAAATAAAGAATGATTAATAATTTTGAGAAATGATAATTATTAAATTTTTATTAAGTGATTAATTTACATATAAACGACATATTTGTTTTGTTTTCAAAAATAAATATATATACGTAAGATCGATTTTTAAAATTAACTTTACGTAACGAGAAAATTTTTTATTATAGAAATTTCTTTATGGGGATATTTTTATATGTCTCTCTCTCTCTCTCTGTGAAGAATGACTATAATCAATTTTTATGTCTATAATAAAATCACATAGGGTTATAGAAATTTATATGCGCGTTTCGGTTGGACATACCTCGTTGGGGTAATAACGTGCTTTCGTTGTCGTTGTCGTCGTTGTCGTCGTTGTCGTCTTTGGGCAAGATCGTAAACTCACTTTTGGATCATGCACGTTTCACGTTGCGTCAGTTATACGATGGTGTTGAAATTGCGACGACACGTATATCCCTTTATCGTTTTCCAACCTCTCCATGGAATAGATACTTGCATGATCGTTGATATCGTTTCTGGATGTCAGGTTCGTGCAAGGGGTTGTTGCATCAGGATATCTGAGGTATGAAAATAACAAGAAAATACGGAATACGGAATATTAATCGATGAAAACAATAAAATAAAAGAAATAAGAAACAAATAGAATTGCAAAGAAAATAAGAAATTGAAAAAATCCGATTAGGTTTACCCATATAATAAACATAGACGTATTTGTGATAATACGATGAATCATTCGATGAACGAATGAACGAATGAACGAATGAACGAACGGTTGGCGACGATTTTAGATGTTAAATCTGAGTTAATATCGCAAGGCATTATGGTAATAATGACGAATGGCCCAATTAACCGTTGTACCTAGTTAATTCCGTTTTATGGCAGCCCATCGTTCTTCGCTTTTAACGATCGCATAATAGTAATATACCGATAAGTTATATCATTTTGAAAAGCGCCACGATTCCGCAGCCCGTTAATAACATAATCTCGACAGTTATGTTCTAGATTCGTTATTAGAAACATTGGAGGAACCTGAAGGAACTTAACGTAACGTTTGTTTAAAAAACATTTCGAAAACTAGAGAGAGAGAGAGAACAAATTATTCAAAAAATCCAAATCATTTGAGAAACGAGTAATAATCCAACGTAATTTATTTTATCACACTTTTGTTTTTAATCAAAACTCGACATATACCATCGTAACATTAGATAATTTTAAACTTATCTTATCTAATTATTTATTCTGATTTCCGATAGAAAAAACAGAAAACCGGAGATACCAATTGACACTCAGAACCCTAACTAATTCTTCCTTATTCTTTTCTCAACATTCCTATCAGTCCCTTATCTTTCTTTCCTATCATATATCTTTCAACTGTGTCAGAGTTCTGTTCGTTATACAAATTCAAACTGACAAAGGGACCGAACAAAAGTTTTTTTCGTTCGAGCCCTACTCTCGAAACAATGGGCTTCCCACTTGCCTTTTTGGAAATATTTCCACTTATTCACCCTCGTCACACGGTACCTATCTACCTTCCCCGTTCTTATATTTTTTTTCCTTTTCTTTTTAACCCTCTGCCAATGCGTTGAAAGTATCACCGACTACTGGGGCTTCAAGGGAATTTATCTCTCTCTCTCTCTCTCTCTTTCTTTCTAAAAACCCTTCCCTATTCCTTTCTATCTCCCCCCCTTCTTACCTTATGAGAGAGTTCATCTCGATCGAATGTATAACTCGAGTGGTACTCGCTGCTACCGTATGGTGTCGATGGGAAAAGAAAGAAGGAAAGAAAGAAGGAAAGAAAGAAAAAGATAAAAAAAGAAAAAAAAAAAAAGAGAATAACACCCATCCATCCATCCTGGGTGACTTTGGTTTCGAATTCACCTGAGTGCACCTGCACCTGCACCTGCACCCACGATTTTCTATCTCTCTCTCTCTTTCTTTTATTATTTTATTCTCTTTGGATGAGATACACGCTTGACAGAAGATGTCGTTCCACAAGCTTATTAGAATTTTTCGTTTGAAATATCTACTTAATTGATGCCGTACTTTCTTTTGCCGCAAGGGAGACGAATGAATAAATAGATAGAGAGAGAGAGAGAGAGGGGGGAATGGGGGGAGGGGGGGGGGGAAGAGAAAAGGTAAAAGAGGACAAACAAAGACGGAAAAGAATGTCTCTCCATTATCGTAATTAATACCATTACAATTAACGCGTTGGGAAGGGTAGTTCGTTCGCGGAAAGAGCTTGAATTCCTTTTACAGTACTTTTATCATATCTCTAAGCGGCTTTTCCGAGCTTTATATGTATTTTTTTTTCTTTTTTTTTTTTTTCACGTGCGTGTATTTACGTATATATGTGTGTATATATTTATATTTATATTTGTATACCTAGCTAAAAATGTTCTTTCGAAAATGTTGCATTTATTGAGTCTACGCGAGGGACGTGTTCCGTTTGTTTGTTTGTTTGTTGGTTTGTTTGTTTGTCGTCTCGTTTTATTCTTTTCTATTTTTTGTTTTGTTTTTAAATCCCCTTCTTTTCGTCATCTTCGTTCATCGTTGGTGATGGACTTTTTACGATTCGTATGGCCCGTTTTTTTTCGTTGAGAAGATTACTTTCCTTCACTTTCATAAGTTTAAGATGAGATTAATTTTACGATTTTAAGTGTTTCGTCCTTTTTCTTCTTCTTCTTTTTCTCTTTGTAAATGTAAAATATATATATATATATATATATATATATATATATATGTATATCATTCTCGTCTTTTCAATTGTCTTCATTTTTGTTTTTTCTCGATATTCATGCGCAATGAAAGAAGAAGGAAGAACACGGCACGGCGTTTTGTAGTTGTCCGTAAAAAGAAAGACTTGGAAAGAGAAGAAAAATATAAAAAAAAATGAAAGAGAGAGAGAGAGAGAGAGAAGAGAAACATTCCATTTCCAGCATAGTAATCTACCTAGCCGAGAAGAAAATCGGACGGTAGCGAGACTCGCCACGAGGAAAACCTTTTCACGTGGATTGAATAACGTTAAAACCCATGGAACGACGACTTTTAACGTTTACATCGTAGGAAATGAAAGTTTCCTACGACAAACAATGCTTTTCATGGATTACACTCTCGCGAACATATTATTATTTATTCCTCACCACGTATTTTTTGTATTTATCATATTTTCCATAAAATAATAACAGTAACAATTCAGAAATGAATAAATAAATAAATTTCATGAATCTTATTATCGATCTAAACAAAATTAAATAAACTATTGCAATATATACTGTAAATCAAGAATACAAATTTATTGAAATAATTTTCAATTATGATTTATTCTAAAACGTTGATTCGCGTTTTTTAATTCATTTATTTAATTATTATAAGTCAAGAAGAGATGTGCATTCGAACAGCTTATCCTCGTATTCAATTTTTAACAATTTTTTTTTCACAAAAAAAGAGAAAGTCTTATTTCCATCGATCCTTATGGCTGATCATATATGTTCGTTATTCATCGGGAAACATATCTCAACGTAACGTCAAATTATATTTTACCTTTTATGCATCGAATTTAGATCTAGGACGGTGAATATGGCACGGGTGTTAGTTTCATTTTTATTGTATACGTGTATATATAGAAAGTACATGTAGATATGCTTGCTTTGATTATGGTACATAAAGTTACATCTGAGTCTCTTATCATGAGTAATAAAATGAATTTCATTAAATTGCATACGTTTAATGATATACTTTATTTTAATACGGTCTAATGTATTCAATAAAAATTCACAAACATTTGTAAACGTATATATATATATATATATATATATTTTCACACAAATATACATACATACATACAAACATATGTTTGTACAAGTCATTCCCGCGTACGGTTCTTTAATTTAAAGAAATCTCGTAATGTACCTTGGGCGTGTTACGTGGACAAAAAGTAACGCGAGTATTTTAACAAGCGTATAAATTCTGATCTTCGTTTAAACGTAGCGACGAGGCTTGTAAAAATTCTCGAGTTCTCTCTCACACACACTCTCTCTTTCTCTTTATTTTTTTTTTCTTTATTTCTCTCTCTCTCTCTCTTTTTTTTACTTTCAACACGCGCAGTTGCGTTTAGTAAACCTCAGAATATACTTATTTGTTATGTCTTCCTTGAAATGTGCCTTACGAGAATACGTTAATTAAAAGTATATTTTAAACGATGTACTGAACATTGAGGACAAGAAAAGAGAAAGAAAGAGAAAGAGAAAGAGAGAAGAAGAAGAAGAAGAAGTCGTATTTTCTCGAATTATCACAGCTCTCAACTCGTTGAACGTCTTTCTCCAAGTAGAATAATCTCGTTTTAGTCAGACCAGTAGATAACTCCTGCAATTTTATAGGCATCCTGTTCTTTTTCTATGGATCTACGTAACCATAGATAGGTTTAACCAGTTAACCCTTCTTTGCATGATTTTTTCTTTTTTTTTTTAAATAAATCAGGGTGATGTAATTAATGCTCTAGATTAAAGGAAAAATATTTAAAAAAAAATCCTAGTGTTATTTTTTGACAATTGCGTTTTGTTGTACGCAATAGTCGCTTAAAAAGTTGTTGCCAGCAACAACAAATATACAGTACAAGGGTTTTGTTGAGTACCTTTTTTTCTTGACTAAATATTATGATTGAAAATTAAATTTTAAATTTTAAAATTGAAGAAGTCCCAATAAAGGGACGAAACGTCCAACTAAATCAAACTTAGTTCTACTTCTTTCATGTCCAATTTCCCTGTGAAATTTTATCATTAAAAATTGTAATTTTTGGACGAGAGAAATACTAAATAATTATGATTGAAATTTCCATCATCATGCAAAGAAGGGTTAAGATATATCTTAATTGTTTATCCAATTTATCGGTCATCTTTATTTAGTTTCGTATGACCCAATTATTTCCTGTCCCAGATCAGAAACAACGTACATCAGGTATAGTGTAAGGGTAGTACCGGTCGAAGGATTAACGATTCACGAATATCGACGTAGTATATCGTCATACATGCCTGACCTAATACGATGCCACGAATAATTCTCCATATTACAAATCCAGGGACTATACAATGTTACCTTGTATCTATATATGTGTGTTTCATGTGTGTGTATGTGTGTGTGTCATTATATCGCGTCTGCTTTTCATCGGATTATTTCATTCCTATCACAGTGCTATCGGCTTTTCGTTTCAAATAGCAGTCTTTGATAAAAGAAGGAGAGAGGGGGAGGGTGCAGGGGAGTGTAGTAGGGGGAGGGGAGGCTGTGAGATCACATTAAGAAATCCCTTTGATTTCTGAAACTACGGAATTTTTGAAAATGTCACTGAGAGAGAGAAAGAAAGAATGAGACAGATAGACAGACTGACAGACGGAAACAGGAGTCCTATAAAAGCTAATCTTATTTTCTACGTGAAATTTAATTCTTTTTTGTCGTCGTAGTCCCTTTTTTTCTTCTTTTCTTTTTTTTTTTTTCCTACCTTCTCTCTTTTATCTTTAACTTTATGTACTATACTCTCTGATGTGTCCTGATGTCAAACGAGAACGACCGAGTGTGCGAGTGAAAGAGAGAAGGAAAAAATAAAAGAAAAAGTAAAAGAAAAAAAATAAAAAAAAAAAGAGAGAGTAAGATCGGAGGTGCAAATATTTAACCGGCACAAATCCTTTCTCCTCGTCATACTTATTTCGTACGTGCTCACCAAGTGAAATCATTTTCGAAAGGGAAAGAAAGCTTCGTGTTACTCCGGTTTTTGTCTTTACTATCCCACAGCACACCCCCCACCCCTACCGCAACCCCTTTTTAAACGGTACCGTTGATAATTTTTCCGTGGATTTCTTCGTTTATCTTTATTTCTTCTTTCTTTTATTTTTTTTCTCCCTGTTTCCCTTAAATCCGTTTAAAATATCTCGAATTTTGGGATTAAAGGGGTGTTTCTTTTTTTTTGTGTCTCCGCAAAACATCAACGGGATGTAAATCAGAAAATTCTTTACGTTGAAAAATAAATGATAAATTGCTTTCAGTTGGTTTTTCTTCTTTTTTTTATTTTTCATCGGATAAACTGTGTAGAAGATAAAAAGATGTCGTGGCATCTTTTGCGAGAAAACAGAAACGAAAGAAAAAATCGTTTTCTTATTCGTTATTCGTTAATTTTGCTGTTGTAATTTGTTTGATATTTTTATACAGTGATATGTCAATAGAATATTTTCGAACTTTCTTGATCTACCTTGACGTGGTAATAAATTCAGGGGACTTGAAAATTGTCATTCTCATTCATTTTGATGTCTTATAGAAAATTTGATACGGTTGATTTTTGACAAAACGCATCCAACATATTTTAAACCAGTTTATTGGTTCTCCGTTAGAATTCTTTATACCCTTTCTAAAAATTGCGTCTTCTAATAATTTTGTTGATTGAAAATCTTCTTGTTTCAATTCATGTACAATCAAGTTATTACCTTTCCGACACTTTTCGATAATAGTGTAATAATCTCGGGTGACAAACAGTAAATTATTATTAACGCTTTTGTTATATTGCGTTTATAATATGCTACTGAAGTAGCAGTAATTTAATTGTAAATGGACTTAGGCCCACTTTCAAAATAAACGGCTCAGTTATTCAACTAACTCTGAAAACAACTGATGTGTCCAGAATG
>JACGWG010000025.1:1159871-1177726 GCA_023678865.1 Polistes exclamans
ATCTAATATATAATAATATATAAAATATATTTGTGTCATATATATATATATATATAGGATAACGCGATTAAATAATAATATCTTCTATTGTAAATAATATACAGTAAAATAAAATACAATTCTAAGAAGAAAAAAAGGAAGGAAAAAAAGCATTTCGAAACGATCTAATATATAAAATATATAATATTTGTGTCATATATATATATATATAGGATGACGATTTAATAGGAAACGTTCAAAAGGGAGAGAGAATAAAGAACGTGCGAGTGGTATTGATCGCGTTCACCAATTCGAACGTGTCCGTTATAACATTGTAGCAATCGGAAGAACCGTCGAGTGGCCGAAATAATTGGAGGACGTGGTAGGAATCGATCGATTTATCACACGACGAACGTGGTAGGCAGGAACATGGTTACGATACTCTCGTAGTTCACGACGCAAATTAACGAATTAAAGATCAAATTCAAACGATCTTTCCAATCTTTCGTTTTAACGCTTGCTTTGATAATAATTTAACTAGATTTCAAGATTAAATTCAAACGATCTTTCCAATATTTCGTGTTCAACCCTTTCATAATAATCATAAATATGTATCTACCATATGTGTACAACCCCATCCAAACAACATACGAATTATTTGATATTTTTATTTTTTCTTTATTCTCTTTCACACGTTTATATATTTCACATATAAAAAATCAAAGAATGTGTATATTTATTTATTTATATTTGTAAATATATAGGGAAACAAGATCGATGATGGGTTTCTCGTTAATCTATTCGCATCGTTAAATAAAAATCTTCGTAGAAAATATCGTATGACCTCTGAAGTGACGTACTGTCTGAAGCGTGAAGCGAAAGTAGAAGAGTGAAGAGGGAAAGGAAGAGAAAGAAAGAAAGAAAGGGATAGAGAGAGAGTGAGAATGAAAGAGAGAGAGTGAGAGATATAAAGAGGATAGCAAGAGTTTCCGTCGTCGTGCAAAATTAAATTTTTAACGAGCTTTCCAGTCGTCCGTCGTCTATCTTTCTCCTATTTTCATCCCCTTTTCCCGTTTAGTTTCCTTTCCTTTCCTTTCCTTTTCCCCTCTTTCTTAGAAACTCTTCATAGTTTCTTGGTGTACGAAGTAAATATCTGCACATCGGTAATTAAATTCGATTCGACTGCAGAACACGACGAGGGTGTGTGGGGGGTGGGTGGGGATGGGTTACGTAGGAAAGAAATAACGGAGAGTGTTGAGGGATGAGCATGTGTCATAGTTGAGTACACTCTAGATATTTGTTTTTATGTATATATATGTGTATCTGTGTGTGTGTTTATGTGTATGGTGAGTTTATGCTTTGGTGGGTTGTGTGTATTTAGAAGAGGACCTAAGAAAAACGACAGGGAAGAACTCATTCGAACCTTCAGGCAAACTTTCCTCTCGTTATTTACCACGATGCTATTTTGCAATTTAATGCATTCTCTATCTTTATCTTTATCTTTATCTTTCTCTATCTATCTATCTCTATCAGGCTTTTTCTAGCTTTATATCTTTAACTCCTATCCTCTTCTATTTTACTTTGGTTCCGCGTGCATTTATCGCAAATGACGTTTTCGTTGTAAATACGAAGGAAAATCGCGATGTTGTCGTCGTTTTCTTCTTTTTCTTTTTCTTTTGTAGTTTTATCTCTCTCTCTCTTACTTACTTACTTACTTTCTTTTTCTTTTGAGAGATAAATCGAGAATCGTAGCGAAAAGGTAAGGTCTTTCGGTGGAAGTAATTTTCTTCGAGATAAATTTATTCGAAATTGAATGTAATCCTTGACTGATACGAGAACCGAATATTTTTCACGTTTGATCTTCGTTTCTTGTAATCAAATTATTCACGACGTAGTATTCCTCCTATTTAACTGCACATTCACCTTTTTTCTTTTCTATTTACATTACCTTTTATTAAATTCATTTTATTTATTCCCATTTATAATTTGCTTTTTTCATCCAAAGGTTTTTGTTATTTATTCACCAGAGAATCCAAATTTACGTTTTTAGGAAAACAATTTTCATTTAACCAAAGTATCGTTTCTCTTTTCGTAATTATTATTTTCTTTTAAATAATAGAAGCAAGGGGGGAGGTGGAGGGGGAGGGTGCAGAGAGAGAGTATCGATAGCAAGAAGAGTAGATAGGGGTTGATAGAAATGGGGATGATATTAACGGTATCGAGAAATAATTCAAAGTGTGCCTTATATACTCGGATCGTATGTCGTACGGTCGCGAAAAAACACACGTTATTATTAAAAAAGTTGAGGTTGTTATCTCGCTGGCATTCGCCCATTAATTGCGCCGCATCTCTGCTCACCACCCTTCCTGTCAAGTCTCTCCTATGCGTGTGTGTATGCGTTATGCGTTTGCGTGCAAGTGTCCGTGCACATCTCCACTAACTATTCTGTGCTTAGTATTTGTACGTAAAACGAATAAACGTACGTACGAGATATTTCGTTTTCTACTAGACTGACAATGAGAAAGAGAGAGAAAAGGAAAGAGGGGGAAGAGGGGGAAGGTGGAAAGAGAGAGAATGTGCGTGTGTTATGTGTATATGTGTGAGCGTAAGTTTGAGAGTGGTCTAATAATGAATGAGTAAAAGAAAGATAGAGATAAAGAATATGTGTGTGTGTGTGTGAAATAGAGAGAGAGAGAGAGAGAGAGAGAGAAATGGGATGGGTGTCTGGACGTGCGACGACCCGAAACGTCCGCGTGCACCGGTGCAGTCGGATTAATAATTTCGTGATATTGCTGTCAGTGTAACAGTAGTAATAGTAACAGTGTCTAGGAATAGCAGTAGAAATGGTAGTATCATTTGTGTGCTCGTCTCTCTTAACTACTCCAAGCAACTGAGATAATCCATTTGTCTGATCTATTTATATTATTTATATAGAAATATTATTATTTAACAAGTAATTTATAATATTTTTACAAGCAGATAATTTTTCTATTATAAATATAATTATTTATGATTGTAATATATTAACGTTTTCATTTTAAGAATCTATCAGTAGTATCATTTGTGTGTTCGTTTCTCTTGAATATTCCAAGCAATTGAGATAATCCATTTGTCTGATCTATTTATATTATTTATATAGAAATATTATTATTTAACAAGTAATTAAACGCGCATTTTTTTCATTTAGATAATTTTTCTAATATAAATATAATTATTTATGATTGTAATATATTAACGTTTTCATTTTAAGAATCTATCAGTAGTATCATTTGTGTGTTCGTTTCTCTTGAATATTCCAAGCAACTGAGATAATCTATTTGTCTGATCTATTTATAACGTTTATATAGAAATATTATTATTTAACAAGTAATTTATAATATTTTTACAAGTAGATAATTTTTCTATTATAAATATAATTATTTATGATTGTAATATATTTTAACGTATTCATTTTAAGAACCTATCGGTAGTATCATTTGTGTGTTTGTCTCTCTTAATTATTCCAAGCAACTGAGATAATCTATTTGTCTGATCTATTTATATTATTTATATAGAAATATTATTATTTAACAAGTAATTAAACGCGCATTTTTACAAGCAGATAATTTTTCTATTATAGATATAATTATTTATGATTGTAATATATATTAACGTATTCATTTGAAGAATCTATATCTCGCGTTATAGATTAAAATTCATATTATAGATCGAAAATAGAATAATAATTATCTAGATTAATTTGTAATTGTAATAGGGAAATTTTGATATTTTTCGCAATATATAATTATTCGTGCGTCATAGAATATAATTCGCAAATGTTTCACGGTAAACGGAGATCTATCGATTCATTAGCTCGACATTAACGACGTGAAATTACGATGAATTTTCGTTCATTAAATATGCTATAATTGTCGTGTTTTACGATATTAAATCTTACTGTTTTGTGATTAAAAGTCAACGTTGTATCATCGACTAGAAATTACACTATTTTTTTTCTTCCTCTCCATCCATTCTCACTTTAATTTTCACTTGAAGGGATAACCATTTCTAAGGATTAACATTCCATTGTAAGGGCACAGTTTTCTATCTCTCTCTCTGTCTCTTTCTGTCAAGAAGTCTCTTAATAGTAAATCTCAAAGTCGCTGTTCTAAGCTGCCATACTCAGAAGCAACGAGTCAAGCTCCTTTGAACATGGACAGTTGAACGGGTCCAGTATAGTTTGAATTGGAACGTAGTCACATCAATTGAGCCGACGATGATGTGGCTTTTCTCTTTCTCTCTCACTCTCTCTTCTCTATCTTTCTTCCTTTTCTTTGGTATTCCCTTTTGTAGCTTCTCGGTTAGTTGACTTCGTATTTCACAAAATATAGACGAAATTTTCCTGTATTATTATTATTTTATTAGTAAGATGGGAACCAGAATAAACAATTTTCATTATTATAATAAATATGAATACTGTATAAATTAATTTTTAAAAATTAACCAACCCTTTTTGATGTATCATTAATAGAAAAGTTTTTTTCTCGAGCAACTGGTTGACTTGATTCATTTTCGATTAAAATGATATATATATATGATGTTTACGTATAAATAAACACACGAATATATTTCAAATGTAAAATATTTGATGTAATTCAATCTTGTGTATCGTGTAAAATAATTTTATGATAAAAGATAATATTGAAACGCGTTTGGGTTAATAGTGTAAATGATTACGATTAACAAAAAGTGTATTAACGTGTGTATGAATATTCGTATATATATATATATATATATATAAAAATATGATTCACATTAATAAATGAGATTATTTTTACGATATTAATCGAAAAATTATTTTCGTAGGATATTTTATCGACGTGTAACGCGTTAACGAATGGAGACAAATTTTTGTTGGAAAAATTTGAACGGGGTATGCGATGCGATGTACCACCCCTCGTGTGTAGGGATTAATAAAACTAAAAAAAACACACACACACATTGAAAAAAAAAAGAAATGGAAAGAAGAAGGGCGAACGAGTCCTACGTTTTACAGAAGAGTGATTTTCGATATACGTAAGCAGAATACATGGTGCCGGTAAAGGTGGGTGGTTGTATACGCACTACATATTCTCGTTATGTTTGCTATCGGGAGCTTTCGAAAGCTTCGATAGGATATATATATATGTAGAATACGTACATCGAAGCTTTTCAAAAGGATCACAGACGCGTTTCGATAAGCGGCGACTCGTATTAACGGCGATTCCCATAGCGAAGGATGTCGCGACGAAACGTATGGGAAATGCAAAGGGAAAAAAAAGAGAATCTACGTACACACACACACACAGACACATACGTATATACACTTATTCGCGTATATGTACATATAACTAAAAAAAAAATATATATATATATATATTTGTATATAAATACAATATGTGTATGTACGATATGTGTTTTTTATCTATCTACCAATCTTTTTTTCTTGTTTCTTTTTTTTTTATTTCTGTTTTTCGAGTGGTCGTCGTTACCATCGTTGTAATCGTCGTCGTCGTCGTCATCGTAGAGGAGGAGGTGGAGGAGGGGGGTTTCATTATCCGCACTTTTTAATAAGCAACGTGTACGCAAAACGAAGCGGGGATTTATTTTTTTTTCGGCATAGAAAAAGCAAAACGAAACGGGGCTTTTGAATTCCGTCTCCAATGGCGTCTTTCTAAAAACTTCTATCTCTTCTCTATGGTGCAAGTTTACATCAACAACTCTCTTGTCATGCGTGGTCCGATGCTTTTGTATAATCGTCTCTTGTAAATATATGGCAAAAGGAAGAAAATAATAGCTGGTATCGAAGCATCATGATGCACATCGAACGATACGAACAATACCACTTTTTTTTTCTTTTTTTTTTTTTTCAACTTTCAAACTTTCGAATAATATATTTTACGTGTCTGCACGATTTAATATATAATATATTTTTTTACGAATACTTATTTATTTTATTCTTTGTTTTTTTTTGTACAGTAAATACACGTACGGTATTTATAAATTGAATCAATTATTTTTCCTTCTTACAAAGATTATACAATTGGGATTGTGTTGATATACGGGGTGAAAATATAATCCATGTTATTATAATGATTCGTCGAATGTACGGATGCGTATAGAACACACTGAACATGAGAGATCGTATCGGTCTGTGTGTGTGTACTACATATACGTATTAAAGTGAGTGAGTGAAAGAGAGATAGCAATAAGTAGAAACGTAACGCACGAACGGTGATTATTAATTTAACGTAATTAGGATATAGTTCGGATGTAGGATTCACTGTGTCGGTAATGTTGAATATTAGAGGTACCAGAAGGGGTGGAGGGTGGATGGGGAGAGGAAGGAGGAGTTTGGTGGTGTGAAAGGGGGGACCAATGGAAGGTGAGAAAAGAGGGTGGAAGGGTGGAAGGAGTGGGTGTATGAAATGTAGGTCGTTCGGTGAACTAACCACCGCGACCATTGAAATAATTACGCTCACTGCCCGTTAATTTCGAGGTTCACCGCGGTGTACGTATACGCCGGTTGGTTTGTTCTCACGTATATATCCGGAAAACGATGGTGACACCCACGCAACTTCGGACCAACCAGATAATAATGCCGAATGGATAATCTCAGTGCGCGAGCGCGCATAATGCGCCAATGCTCTTTCGTTCATTCGTTCATTCGTTCGTTTTGTTATGGTCCTTGTGCACGTTAACGAGCTGCAAAATAGTTAACTTTTATATATATAGGTTTATATATATATATATAATATTTGTCTTTGCATGTGTGTATGTGTGAGTATGTAATTCTGGATGATGAATGTATTTATATTCGCGATCGCAAAGAATTTAACGTGTTTTTCTTTTATTTTTTTATATACTCCTTCTTTTCAATCATTTGCAGTTTTATTATTCGGTTCGGTAAGCAAGATTTCAATTTAATCATTTTAATTCTTGAATAAATTTTCATATTCGTTAAATTATTTTAATGATTTTCTTGATAGGGAGATAAAAATATAACGTAGAATGAAATTTTAGAAAAGATGCCAAACAAAGTTGAAAGAAGAAGAAGAAGAAATGTGAGATAAAATAGAAGAAACCAATCCTCATTTTAAATTTCATACTTTATATTTCGCATCTTTTATAAATTGATAATTAATTTTTGTTTGTGTTCTTCTCGAGATAAAATTGTACACCTCTTTATTATTCATTTAAATTCACTTCATATCTCGTATCGAGAATAATCGAAACAATACGAAACGAATTGTCCCATTGTTTTTCGCTTTATTTTTAGAATCAAACTAAGGGCCACAAATATGCGCAAAACCCCTAAATTTTAAAAGTATATACACGTAAATAGACAAATCAGTGTTTAGAAATTCTTTCCCACCCTTTTTTCTCTCCCCCTAACCCTATCATCCTTTCACACACATATATTCACATCAATCTATCGAAACTCACATTTAAATCGGATTATTCTTATCGTAAGATAAACAATAACACACAAATAATCATATTTAAAATTCACTTAATTCCAATGAAATCAATTTATATAATAAAACATAAAATTTGATAATATATAATTGTACCAATTTCAATATAATTATTTATATTTTCTTATTGTTGTTATTCGCGTGGAGTAAGAGAGCATCGAATTGCATCAGTGTTTTAGAAACGAAATGTTATCCAACGAAAATGGAAAATCGCGATAGGTTCGTGTTACGCTCTTGATCCTCGTGTTTCATGGCATCGGAAATTCCTTCTCTCTCTCTCTCTCTTGTGCTTTTGTAGGACGTATTGAAAGTGGAAGAGAGGTCGAATGGGGTAGAGGATATGGGGATGGGATGGGATGGGATGGGATGGGATGGGATATGGGGTGATGTGGGGGTCGAACGAATGATCGATTCGAATATCACTTTGCAGGACTCGATCCATACCTCAGCGAATTTAATCAAACGGTAAGCATGGTAATGCACTTATGAAAGCCGATATGTGTGTGGAATTAGGACTGTCGCAGAATGTTCTCTATTCCATCTCTCTCTTTCTCTATCTATCTATCTATCTATCTATCTATCTCTTGTTATTTCCAACGTGTAGTACTACCAGGAAAATTAATATGCCATCGTTGTATGTATCCATATGGATTCATTTGACGGAAAAGAGGAATGTATGGTTTTATTTGTTGTTTTTTGTTTGTTGTTTTCGGTTTGACAAATTTCAAAATATCTATCTATATTCTATACGTTTATTCTCATACCAATATATTATCTTTTTATCAATGAAATGTTTTCTCTTCTTTTCCTGTGTGTGTGTGTGTTATAAATTATGATTAAATATAATTGATTTTCGTACGTTAATAGTTCATTATGTTAAATGTGTTTTCATGTCGTTATTAAAAAATGTAAAGTGAAAAAAGGAAGCGTTTAAAATCGATATTTGAAAATATTTATATCCAATGTGGTGGTACATTGGGGAAAATTTATAAAATAAATAAACTCGAGATTTCATTTTTGAGAGAGAGCAATATATATATATATATATATATTTTATATTATATATTAATTTCTATTATTATTCGCGTGTGTATTGGTGGTTGCGTGTATTTTATATTTTCCTCATAGAAAATTTATGCTCTTCATTGATACGAAAAATCAATTTTAATAACATACGACAATTGTAATATATTTTATACAAAAATAATATATATACGTAACGATGAAAATATAACAGATAATCGTGGAAATTGTTTTAACCCTTCTTTGCATGATGATGGAAATTTCAATCATAATATTTAAAATATAATAGAAAAAAAGGTACTTAAAACCCTTGTACTGTATATTTGTTGTTGCTGGCAACTTTTTAAGCGACTATTGCGTACAACAAAACGCAGTTGTCAAAAAATAGTATTAGGATTTTTTTAAATATTAATCCTTGTAATCTAGAGCATTAATTACATCACCCTGATTTATTTTAAAAGAAAAGAAAAAATCATGCAAACAAGGGTTAAAGAGAAAAGAAAAAAAAAGAAAAATAATGGAATATATAATAATTAAGCCGAATATAACTAAGGTAACATAATTTTCCATTAGATCGTTTCTGTCGTTTGGGTTTGCCTATTCATATAATTCGTTGATTACAAATTATTAAGTAAACCGTAGAGAGGGATTGGATGAGTGGGTTGAATGGGTGGGGGTATGGGAAGCAACGCTAATGATAACGACAAACACGTTCGTCGACAATTATCGACGTTAAATTCGTTGGACGATACGATTCTACATATATATCTATATCTATGTACACATATGAATGTTTATTTATATATATATATGTATATGTATACGTATACTGTATAACATTACGCGTTATATTCTGTTGGGAGAATGGATAATGCAATAAGTTTATATGTGTGTGTATATATGTATATATATCTACTTCTATGTATATATATATATGCGTGTGTGCATATGTGCACGATCGGCAGGAATCTCTGGCATACACATTCGAACGATTATCGTGAATCATTAGCGATATCATTTACGTATTTTTTTCATGGATTCTTTCAACATTGTACGTAACGATTTGTTATAGTCCCATAAACAAATAACTAACAAAATTCGTTATATTGCTACGAGTAAATAATTTAACAAACGATTTAACACAGAAAACGTTTTAACACATTGCAATTCGTTATACGGTACATATTGTACACGTTTTAATTGTTATTTTCGTATACTTTACAACGAGAGAAAGAGAGAGAGAGAGAGAGAGAGAGAGAGAGAGAGAGAAAATTGAAATCTTTCAATTGTTTTTATTTTCTTTTTTTTTTCTATGTTTTGTTCTATTTTGTAATATTGTTTTTTTACAAAGTATATAAATTAATTTTAATCGTAACGTAAATGGTCTTATCGATATTTCATAAACCACAGGATTTTTGTCAAATTTTTGTTCTCTTTCAACGCGTTCTGGAAAGGATATTAAAAAGGTAGTCGGAAAAATAAGAAGAGAAATCGGAAGGAAAATCGTTACGCGTAGAAAAAGTTTGGCGGCAAGAGCTGAGAGCTTGAACGACGAAAGGTTTCATAAAGTTTCGAACGGACTCGGTGGTTACTTTTCTAAAAGTGCAACGAGTAATGTTGCTTCTAGAAGAGAGAGAAATGTTGAGAGAAAGAGGATTGCTAGAGGATCATCTACAGTTAGTCCCAAAAATGATACAAAACGTTTTTCCTTAAGTTAATACATTTTCTCAAATTTATTAGAAAAAAATATGGATGAAATTAAAATTTCATATTAAAGTATTTCAATATTAATTCACATTATGATTTATTTTTATTTTTCTAATTTTTCTAAACTAAATATATTAAGATATAAGTTTCAAAGGGAATTATAGACAGTTAATAAATCTGATGAACAATTTATTTTGAACTAGTTGTTTTTTGTTGAACAATTTGTTTTGTAGTATTTCAATATTAATTCACATTATGATTTATTTTTATTTTTCTAATTTTTCTAAACTAAATATATTTAAGATATAAGTTTCAAAGGGAATTATAGACAGTTAATAAATCTGATGAACAATTTATTTTGAACTAGTTGTTTTTTGTTGAACAATTTGTTTTGTAGTTCAAAATAAATTGTTCATCAGATTTATTAACTGTCTATAATTTCCTTTGAAACTTATATATTAATATATTGTTTGGACAAGAATATTGATAATTAAATATATTAAGTATTTTATTCGACGTTGACAAATTTATCGAATTTTTGTGTGTGTGTGTGTGTGTGGTTAAAGTATCGAAATAATAATTTTTTCTAGAAAAGAAATGTGTAATATCCGAAACATGGAGTGTTCAGTTCGAAGCTTCTTGCATGCCAACGTGTAAAACTTATAGTCGAAGTTGAAAACAAAACGAGAATAGAAAGTCATCTTGGGAACCGTAAAGAAGCGCATTTCGTCAGTTCTCGTGCACACTACAAATGCATTTTTCAGATATACGTTCAACGAACATGGGATCGATGTGCTGTGAATTTTACGTTTATCTATTTCTTTTATTTCTTTTTATTCTTTTTCTCGTCTTCATAGTTTCCCTTTAAAATGTATATAAATATATATATATATAGACTTGTGTATTGTTATACATTTATAGGAACAAATTGTTCAACGATTTTTCTAACAATTTTTCATACGCGTTATACGCGAATCATTGATTATTAATTAATATTACGCAATTGAAAGGGTAACGTGTGATATGAAAAATGATGAGAAACATTGACTGTCCCGTGAATTTTTCATATTTATTAAATAGATTGATGTATAACATTTTTTTTTTTAAATTTCATCGAGGTATTTTAATTCAACATACGTTTACACGTGTTATTAAATTTTATTAGATCTTTTTTTTATCTACATCGATGCAATATACGATCTGATCTTTTGTACCTTCATACTTAATTAATTATTTTAATTAAAATGTGTTATAGAATATGTTAAAAGGGTGGGTTGAAAAGTTTTGAAGATTATACATAGAAACAATTAAATTTTTTTCCGGTCAAAATGAAAAGAAAACAATGAATTTAATTTTGAAATTTGAATTAGATCAAATCGATACAGAATAAAAGTTAGATTTGTTTTTGTTCGCGTAGTATCATCTCGAAATAATTTAAGAAGTCAAACGATTTATTTCCTTTACTCTCCAAAGGTATATTAAATCTTGAAAAAGAATCTACGTATATATATATATATATATAGACTTTCGTATTATTCGGTGATACTTTGTTCGATAAAATAGAACAAAAAAAAAAATGTACCAGATTTCAATATTGCATTCCAAACGATAAAAAGAATACAATTGATACTTTCTTTTCATCTTTGAATATAATATCAAAGTATCGAACGTGAAATATACTTTTTTTTTCTTCGTAAAAATAATAACGAATAGAAAAATCACGTATTATAGATAAGTAGTTGTTCCTTTTTTTTATATTCCAAACTATTCCACGACAACAAATTCAAAAAAGAAAAAGTTCGCAAATGTGACTGACTTATCGAAGGATTTACATTTTCTTTTTTATTTTTTTATATGCAACGAGAAGTCACAGGACGACGAGAGAGGTTTCTCTTATTCGACGTGAAAACTTTTGCAAGAGAGAGAGAAAGAGAGAGAGAAAGAGAGAGAGAAAACGAAAGGGAAAGTTAAAGTACGATTTTGAAATTTAAATAACGTTAAAGTTTCGCAAAGAATAATGTTGTTGCATCGAGGAGGAGATTTGTTTGTGAGTTGAACATCGATTACACGAATTCTTTTTCGTTTGAATAATCTACTACATAAACAATTCACACCAAAATTTCAATATTTCAATAAAATCAATTATTACCATTAATATATTTCACAAAAAAGTGTTTTTTTTTTTTATAAAACAAGATTACGACCGATTTCAAACAAATTTCTCAAAGATATTCGAAGTTGAAGGTCTTTGTCATTTAAAAAATACGCACCCTTTAAAAGCAAGCTACTCTTTTTTGGAACGAGAAAATGAGTAAGCCACTTTTGGTCGTGTTTAACAAAAAAAAAAATAATAAAAAGAGTAAAGGTAGGGATGAGAAGAAGGAAAAAAAAAAAAAAAAAAAAAAAAAAAAGGATAAACACACGGCAGAGAGTAGAAGAGTCATACGCAAAGCTCGAAAACATTCTTGTTTGCGCGTAACGAGCGCTTTTAATTTGCTAACAAAGGCCAAGCTCGCGCTAACGATCGCAGCAGGCTTTGATTTCGGCATTAAGCGAGATAAAAATAAACTATCTCTTTCTATCCTTCTCATTTTTTTTTTTTAAATGCTTCCGCTTCTCTCCCTTTCTTTCTTTCTTTTTTTTTCTTTCTCTCATTTTTGTAATAATGCATTTCCCTCTCTCTCACGTTTTCTATCCCTTTTTTGTCGTTTGAAAAGTTTTTCGCATTATGTAGGAGAAAATATACAGCATCTGCTGTTGCTTCGTGTCATCGAAAAGCTTGGGAAAAGTTTGACTCGCCGATATTCGTTTTCCTGTCGAAATGACTAACGCATTCTATCGATTTTTCCACATTCGTTCGTTCGTTCGTTCACTCATTCGTTCGTTCGTTCGTTTGCTTGATTTTATTTTATTTTATTTTTTTTTTTGTTCTCTTCTTTTTTTTCTCTCTCTCTCTCTCTAGCTCTAGTTCCTCTCATCTTATTGCAAGCTCGTATCTAGATTTTTTGTCACGATCGAACGTTGTATTTCGTATCGATACCTATCTCTTTCTCTTTTATACATACACAAATGTATTTTCTCTACTAATGCATATATACCATTCTTATTTTATTCTTTTTCTTTCTTTCAACTCTATCCATCCATTTTAACTTTTTTCCCACGGACCCCCTTCTCTCCCCCTCTCCCATTTTATTCCACATTCCACCATTTGTATTTCATTTATTTATTTATATTTTATCGTTGAAATATTGCATTCATATATATATATATTAGGGTGGTTCTTAACAGGGGTGTTTTTCAAATTTCTTAACTCCCAAGGGCTCGAAAGCTTTCAAATCTATAAAAAAAAATTCTCTGAAAAATTGAGCTCTTAATATCAACTCTAAGATAGTCCAAATTCCAACCTAAGTTTCTTATGGAAATAATATGAGAGAAATTTCCTTCGTTATTTAGAATTTTATTATTCAGGAATAAATGGATCTATCATGATGAATCATACATATTTTTCATGGAGAATTTAACGATCTACAAAGAAGGTCTCTTATAATTTTTCGCTAAATCTATTAGTTTACAAGTTATTTGAGCATAAAGTTTAATTTTTATGTAACTATTAATATCATTAAGTATGATTATTTAAGTAAATAATTATATATTAAAAATATATTAAATATTTCTTCTAAAATTGTTATTTATGATCAAAATAAACAAATATATAATAATTTTATAAGAAATATTATATATATGATCGTTAGAATGTTCCAACGCGAGTGATTACTGATTGAAAGTTTGAAAAGAAAGTTTTTTTTTCGTATCGGAATAATTAAAAGTTCGGAATATAAGTTTGGTAAATAAGCCATTCGTTTTTCTTAAGAATAAGATTTTAGTTTTCCATTCGAGTTCAAAAGCCTTCTCTCTCTCTCGTTTCATTCGAGAAATCTTTGTAGTTGTTTGCAATAATAGTAATAGTAAATAGTATAGATAAGTATTACTTGTTTTAAGTTCGTTCGATAAGAAATAGTACGAAATGGTAAAAAAAAATGAAATAAGAAAAGAAAGATGGGTATCGAGAGAAACGATAGGAAATGTTTTAGGTAGAGAAAAACAAGCCAAAGGATTTGAGTTTTTTTATTTTTTTCGCATTTCGTTTAGCAGAACGAACCAAGACTGAACGGTTAGAATTTTCGTCGGGTTTTGTTAAGTCCCTAAGCAGCTTACCGTTTTCGTTGTGCGCTTCGCGGATAGAAACAAAGCCGAGAATGCTTGCTATACTAGTAGGAAGAGAAAATAGTATGACGGATAGAAAAAAGAAATGGAGATAAAGAAAAGGAGAGAAGCAGAATAGAAGAGAATTTTTTGTAGATTCGAAACGAATTACTAAAAGTATCGATACACTTGAATCGTTCGAAATTGTCTTCTTGTTATTATCTCTTGCTAGTGATTTATATTATTTCCTTTCTTCAATCTAATGTTCAAAGATTTGTCTTACTACTTTCATCGTATTCTTGTATCTTCTACTTTAAATTTATATACGGATTTAGTTTTTTTTTTCTTCTCTTTCAATTTCTTCTTCCACATTTTTCTTTACGTTAGTTGTGAATAAAAGTTTTGATTATTTTATCACTTTTTAATATAATAATTTTTATAAGTATATTATAATACATGCACTAATATTGTTTTATTATTAAAATGAAAGAGATATATATATATATATAAGTAATATTTGATAAAAATTTGAGATAATTGTATAACTACAAACTGGACAATATTATGATACTTCTTTTTTTGTTTTTTAATGTTACTTTTATTTATTTTTTATTCAGATAGTTAATTGTAAATAATGTATTTAAATGATTTTTAATAGGAATGAGATAGATTGTAAATAATATTTCGTCTAGTTTATATATTAAGTTTAAAACTTGACAGTATTATAATATCAATATAATTATATAAAATATATAATTATAATATTTATTAATAATATTATTAATATTTATTAATAATAATTATTAATAATAATTATATAAAATATATAATTATAAGTTAATTGTAAATAATGTATTTAAATAATTTGTAATAGGAATGAGATAGATTGTAAATAATATTTCGTCTAGTTTATATATTAAGTTTAAAACTGGACAATATTATAATACTTCTTTTTTTTGTTTTTAAATGTTACTTTTATTCATTTTTTATTCAGATAGTTAATTGTAAATAATGTATTTAAATGATTTTTAATAGGAATGAAATAGATTGTAAATAATATTTCGTCTAGTT
Organism: Polistes exclamans; assembly: GCA_023678865.1. NCBI lineage: Eukaryota > Metazoa > Arthropoda > Insecta > Hymenoptera > Vespidae > Polistes > Polistes exclamans. The sequence goes on from JACGWG010000025.1 coordinate 1,175,351, forward strand.
TATTAGAATTAGTATATTAGAAAATTTATATGAGATTGTATAGATTTTATGGTCAAACAAATATATATTTACTCTTTCACCTTTCGCTTGAGATCATTTAAATACATGTTTAAATCAGTCATTTGACAGCAAATTTTCGTCCTCTCGTAGACAATTATTTACAGATCACGAACACATGTGTCCAACGTTTGTGGAATTTCGTGGAAGAGATTTAGATTCATTGCGAGTTGCATTCCCAACGAATTCATGATACGATATCACCAAATAAATCTCTCTCTCTCTCTCTCTCTCTTATTTATTTTCTTTATATTTGTTATTTTAATCGTGAGATAAACGAGAAACATCGATAAGCAATCGAATAATATCAAGTTGACGAATAATGATAAAGAAAAAGAAAGAAAAGATAAAAAGGAAATCGTTATATCGAATAACAGAGTTGTTATTAAAATCGACGGTAGGTTTTAATATTTCAGTCTATCGAATAAAATGTTAAATTCATGAGGAATCTTTTAACCCACCATCCTCCCCCTCCCCCACACCCCGTTTGTCTCGTTTTACTCGTCGTAAAAAAAACAATAATAGTGTCCATTTGAAAAGTAGTCTACGAATCGCGAATGGATATAAAATATTGTTCTTTACTTTTATAAATGTTAATACAAATTCTTTCATATGTGTAAAACTTTTGTATGGTTACAGATTAACATTGTATTTTTTTTTCAGATTGGCAATTTATTAATCGTAGTAATTTGCATACAATCATATCAACCAATAACACAGATACCTACAATACTTTCGCTTTTATTAATAATCTTTCTATGGAGTTGGTGATTCTCGCGAATAGGAATGTGGTAGACAATCCGATAACGGGGGAGGGGATACCTTGAATGGCATTATTTTTCACTAAATCTGAATTTCAAATGATTGAACAGCGATTTGCCGGTAACCTTCCGCGTCGACAAACCCTTAGCGAGAATAAGGGATCGATCGAATAACGAGCCTTTCTATTTTAACACATTTATTACACGTTCATGCATTAAAACTCTCGATGTGTTTGAATGTTTATATAAAAATGATAATGAATAAAAAAAGAAATATAGTATTTATTTCTAAATATATATATTTATTTTTATATCAAACGACATACTTTTTCTAATCGCAATATTATTTCTTTTTGATTGCAGCAGAAGCAGCAGAAGCAGTCCGAAGCTCGAATCGATGATGTTCCAGAAAATTTTCTAAATGAATAAAATTTAGTGAGGGGGGTAAGTTTATTTCGAATTATTATCAAATCAAAACTAATCCATATTTCCAATTCCCACAAAATATATTTCATTAATATAATATAATATTATTATCCAATAGATAATAACTTTAACAAAATAATTTTATTATTATATTTTTAATACACAAAGTATACTTTATATATATCGTAGCATTATAATGCCAAGTAAGTTGTAACGAAGCATGATAATGGGGTACAGAGAAGTGCAAAGGGTTAATATTCGCGACAATGACGGGCACAGATTCATTCTCATTCTCTCTCTCTCTCTCTCATACTCTATTTAGCTATATTAGGTAGAGGTTTGCAACAGAGTAATGACACACGATGGTTCGTGTTACCTTCGCGCTCGACCTACCGTGTATTTCGAGATTGAACATTCATATAAGATGATGTACATGGTACGTCACGTATTTGTAACCATAAAGCAACGCCTGGATCATTGACATACATAGGACACGTAAAGGGATGTAAGTATATATATCTCGGTCTCTATTTCTAATTATTAAAGAGAGAGAGAGAGAGAAAGAGAATATAAGTGTAGGAATAGAGTAAGAGAGAAACGTGTAATCGTCATTGGTATAGTTGTTTACCAGAGTGTGTCCAGCCACACATAAGAGAGCCTAATCACGAGGGTATATAACTGCTAGTCAGATACCATGGAAATGTAACAGCAGCAGTCAGCTCATTGTTACGAGCCACTGGTGTCCCCTATGTCGAAAACAGGTTAAAGGTAATTGAGATGTTCTGTGACTCCAGTCACCATCCCATCGTTACTCTATCTCTTTCTTTCTATCTATCTCTATCTCTATCTCGACACTACGTTTGATCTATTTGCACGATTGCAAATAGACATACATACCTGCTACGTTTCAGTAAACATGTTTTCACTTAAAATCTTATTACCTCGTTTATTTTTTTTGTTCACAAAAAAGAATAAAATATTTGTCTTGAAAAAGATTTTCATATTAGGTATAAAATAAAAAAAGAAATAAAAAAAGGATAAGAAAATATTTATTAAAGTGTACATACGTGTGTGTATGTATATACATTTGAAATTTGTTTAATTCGATCGATCGTGGAAACATCATCGTTCT
>JACGWG010000025.1:1184230-1196203 GCA_023678865.1 Polistes exclamans
AAAGTTGTTCAGTAAGATTTCCTTGATACATTCTCAAAAGACGTGTTTAAATTTTTTGAGACATCCTGCATACAATAATATATGTATATTTATTTAATTAATTTATAATTATTTCAAATTTGCATAGAAAAATATTTGTGTAATTTAAATATATATAAATTTATAAAATTATGTGTATTATATACTTCTGATTTACTTAACAATATTTCGTTTTTATAATATTAAAGATATATCTTTCAGTGTAATATTTAAGAACAACTTTTTATTCGTACTTTTATACGATTGAGTAGTAAAACATTCTTTTTACTTGAACGCGTGTGCACATATTTGTACGCAGTAACGCACATAATCATCGTTGAAAATTCGCTATGTTCAACCTGTTCGCAAACTCAGTATCAAAGATAGAGTTATCCCGTGGAGAGAAATAAACGGGTTTATATTATATCTATATTTATATAAAGAGAGAAAGAGAGAGAGAGAGAGAGAGAAAGATAGAGAGTAAAAGATAAAGATAAAGATAGAGAGAGTTTATATTATCTCTTTTACTGTAAAATCTCTAGAGTATCAACGAGAAGAGTTAAGTAAACGTTCTGCTTCGGAAACCAAGTGCGGATAATTATTTCGTTTAATGTCCTAACATACATTAAGTTCTTTGTCAAAATTGTTAAACGAAGAACAATGATAATTATTTGCATTCAAAATTCCTTTGACGTGTTGCAAAAATTTCAATATAAAATATGAAATAATTATTATATCTTTTCAAATAATTAAATGTATAATGTAGTATAATGAAGTATAATCAAATGATTTATTTTTTGTATGATTGTTTCAATATTGAAACGACTAATACAAAAAGATATCTTATATTCCTATAGATACATTATCATTATCTTTTATCTTATTTTCTTTCTTACGTAATTAAATATTATCGAATCAGAAAGAAAAAGAAAGTTTTTAGTTATAACTTCGTAATAAGTAATGAAATTCATTTTTTTTTAAATTTAACTGCGTCAGATTAAAGTCAACCTATCAATGCAGTTTCTATGTATGAGTATAGTTACTACATAGATAGTAATAGAAGTGTATAAGTGATACGAGTCGTGCCATGGGAGACTTAGGTTAACGTATAGACTCGGATTTCCGGTAATATATCGGTATATATGGTTTTCCAAGCAACAAACTAACCTTACAGAGGGAATGATGGGGTCATGGATTTTGCCTTTACTTTCTGATACCCTTTTCTACTCTTCTTCTTCAAACCATTTCCCGTTTTTCTTTTTCTTCTTTTGCTACTTTTCCTGACTTGGACCCGCCACCCCACCCACCCTCCTCCCCAGCAATACGAAGGATAGGGGGATCAGATAAGTTGAATGAACTTTTTTATCTTGAAAAATTGTGAACCAAGACTGATACATTCCCATTATTCATTCGTTTGTTCGTTTGTTCATTCTTATTTATCGTAAAGATAAATTAAAAACAAATTTTAAATTATTCAATTTAAATCCTATTTTATATTATATTATATTTTATTTTATTTTATATATTATATTATATTTTATTTTATATATTATATTATATTTTATTTTAAATTATATTATATTATATTTTATTTTATATATTATATTATATTTTATTTTATATTATATTATATAATCTATTTTATATTATATTATATTATATTATATTTTATTTTATATTATATTATATTTTATTTTATATTATATTATATTTTATTTTATATTATATTACAGTTTAAATATGATCAATCATTATTTAACTATATTTCTCAATATACATATATGTGTATAGATATGTTTGAAATAATATTAATCAAACATTATTATAAAATGAATGAACCAAGACAAATATCAGAGTATAATGCTTATGGTGATATATTCTTTTATTATATTTTTTTTTAAATTCTTTTTTAAAAAAAAATATATAATATTGCGAGAGTAGGGAGGTTTAACGTTAGCAGAGAAAAATGAGGAAAAGTGATAGACAGAGAAATATAAGAGAAAAGAGAGAGAAAGAAGAGAAAGAAGAAAAAGAGAGAGAGACAACTGGTATTGGAAGAATTTCGCGAGTTTTATTTTTATTTCTTCTGTCTTCCATTGAGTAATGGGCTCAACGCTGGATTCTTCGTAATCCTGTCGTCGGAAAACCCATGCCTCTTGCATCGCTGTTAATCCATACGTGTATACGTACTACATGCACGTTGCAAACATGTAACATAGACATTCTTAAACGCGTATACACGCACGCACGTACGTACGTATACCTCTTTGTCGTGTACGTTCCTTTTACCTCACTCGTCGTTCGCTCATTCTTTTAAACGAAAGAATTGGAGCACGTTTTTTCTTTCATTTCTTTTTTTTTTCTTTTTTATTATTTTCTCTTTTTTTTTATGTATGTGTATGTATATATATGATTTTTTTTCTCGTTTTGTCTTATATAGAAATATTCAGTGTATTTCTGTATATGAATTTTCAACTTGTACATCCTTGATACGATGCAACGAGTATAAAATATCCTCGGTAGAGTAAAATTTTTGTAAAATACAGTATACATGTGTGAATACGTATATGTTATATATCTACGTTTGTACTTGAAAATCTATCAATCTTTTTTATTTGTGTTCTTTTTTTTTTTTTTGTTCATCTTTTTCTTCTTCTATCTTTTTCAATATATCTACGTGAAAATCACGAATCACGTGAATGATAAATATTTGATCTTCGCCTTCCCAGTGCACCGAGATAGATACTATACTGTGTGACTAATGAAAGGATTTTCTCCAATCCGGCTAGAAAGTTTCGTTAAAGTATCTTTGACTTGGATGTTAAAGTAACATTGAGAGACTAACGGTAAAAGGGGGAGAATGAGGAGAACTTAAAGGGAAGTAAGAGTTTGAAAATCTTTGGAAAAGAGAAGAAGGAAGAAGATCTTTAGGTTTTGTGAAAAAGAAAAAAGAAGATTTATCTATCTAGCTATCTAGCTAGCTAGCTAGATAGATAGATAGATAGCAAGATAAATAGATAGATAGGTAGATAGATAGATAGATAGAAAGTTACTAATACAGTTTATCGAGAGTGTAAAAGAGAGTTAAAGAGAAAGAGAGAGAGAGAGAGAGAGAGAGAGAGAGAAAGATAGGATACGAACGAGCATGTAAAGAGTGAAATAGAGAATGGGGGGTGGTGTTACGATATCGATTTCTCTTGCTATATCGGGTGATCCAATAGCCTGATAACACTCGACTACCTTTCGAACAACGACAACGAGAAGGGATAGATAGATACGATGAGATGGTTCGATTTTTGATGTGACGATAAAAGTTACAACGATCTTCTTACCTAGATACACACATATATATTATATATATATAACTATACTTATGTATTGTTATTAAATATCTAATATGTCGATCAATTGTTCAACGAGTTTACAAAGAGTAAAATATGTCGTGATTTTTCATCGGTATCATTTCATTCTCAATCTTTTGTATTATATTTAATATATTTAATATATTTATATTTAATATATATTATATTTATATTTATATTTAATATATTTATATTTAATATGTATTATATTTATATTTATATTTAATATATTTATATTTATTATGTTTATATTTAATATATATTATATTTATATTTATATATTTAATATATTTATATTTAATATATATTATATTTATATTTATATTTAATATATTTAATATATTTATCGTTAACATTGAATATTTCATTTTCCTAATAATTCATTGAATTGTCACCAAATGAAATCCTTGGTTATATATCGTGTAACTCGAGATATTTAAGATAATAGAAGATAATACAAGATAAGATAGTTCAATTATAGCATTAACAAATTGATCAATCTTATGTTACTTTGATTCACAAGTTACGAGATAGAATCAGATGTAAGTACTTCGTATTAATCGATTTTACTGTCATCTTGTTTTAACTTCTATACATCTCTCTCTCTATCTTTCTCTCTTGTGCTTGACAAGTATTAACACTAGTCTATATCTAGTTTGAAAGATATCTCTGATTCAAACCTATCTTCGAATCTCTTTGAACACACACACACATTTCAAGAAGATTTAAACGATTACATTGGTTAGATGACATCTCAAAGGATTAACAATAATAAAAATTACGAAAGATAGTAAAATCAATACGTTAAAAGGATAAGAGAATCATGAATTAAAATCATTTCGAAGTTCATGCTAGCTAAAGTCAAGATAACAATCTGAACATCATTGGTCTCGTTGAGTCTCATGGTGTGATGGTCCAGCACTGACAGAGGAAAAAGGGGAAGAGAGAGAAGAGAGTATGAGAGGGTGAGATGGAGGTTGGTTGGTTGGTTGGTTAGTTGGCTTGGGGTGGGTTGGGGTGGGGTGGGTTTGGTAGTCAGTAGAGTGGGTGGTGGTATCGTTGGTGATACCAACCGGTAGTCAGAGAGACGACCGGCATTGACGTATACCTACTAGACACGCTTTACGGATACACACACACACATGTGACGTAGTATATATTCTATAGAAGAAAATTTGTTTGTGTGAGTAGGTTTGCCTGGCAGGTTGCTGGGATTCATGCGACGAGAGAAACCGTCCAACCGGAATACTGGACTGTATATGTATCTATATATGTGTGTGTACCTCTCTCTCTCTCTTTTTCTGTGTGTATATGTATGTGTGTAAGTGCGTACGATGCCGAGCTTGATGCACGCTCTCATCGTAATTCAGAGAGAATGGCCGCGCCATCAAACGGCGACGATACCACCATATACATACCCATGGCCTGTCGAGTTCGTTTGTGTGTATATTTCTATGTGAGTCCGTATACCGCATCCGGCTGTCATTAATGTATCGCCACGTACATGCATACGTAGACGTTACTACGTTAGCCAATAGTACTATTACTACTACTATTACTATTACTACTACTACTACTAACATAGTAGATAACTGTAAACTCCCCGTCAGACAGAGAGACTCGTCTACCTATTTCCCGTATCCATCGTTAAAGGGGTTCTTCGATCGAATACATGGTCGTCACTGGACGGTTCATTTGTTTCGTCGAGGGTTCTTTCCGAAGGAATTCTGGGTAATCGTTCAAGCTTATAATCACGATTATTATGCTTTCCTTTTATTTTATTCTTTCTTCTTTCTTCTTTCTTTTTTATAATATGTTCTTCATTTTATTTCTATTCGATTGTTTTATTAGAACCGATACTGTAGTATATATATAATCAGGTTTTTATTGCACAACTTACAAAGTTTTTTACAATGTCTAATCATTATATCACATACCGATACTGTAATAGAATTTTTCTATCTTCTTGTTTTTTTATTCTTAACTCGTTAAGATCACATATACTATAAGTTTAAAGTACACTTAATTAAATAACATTTTCTATTAGAACAATTTAAACTGATCGTAATTGTAACATTCGTATTAATTTAACCATTAGTCCGATAAGTATTTTATTACCTTCATCAAAATTTTATCTTTCATTCTCACATTCATTTTATAAATATGTGTTCAAATATTGAACACGTTTTAATAATTATCAAGAATCTTAAGAGAAAGAATATATAATTTAAATCAATCAAAAATCAGTATTATAATTCTTACCACCATTTTCACACATATATACATACATTTAACGAGGAAAGTTTAGAAGCTATAGGTTCTCATCGCTAAACTATAACATACACACATAAACATATACATCTAAAGAGAGAGAGAGAGAGAGAGAGAGAGAGAAGGAAGAGGATAGATTGTAACGAGCGCACACAATGGAACAAACAGCAGTTTCGGAGGAGGGTAAACACACGAACATGCGGAGTTGGGTGGTACCGGTAGGAGGTGGCTCGTTAGGGGTGGCGAATGTATGAGAAAGAGAGAGAGAGAGAGAGAGATAGAGAATATAGCTGGGACGGGTTGTGCATTTGTGGCGTGACGCCACGTCGGTGTGTCCCTACGTAATGAATAGGACATAAATCTAGGGAGGTCCTGCCGGTAGCGAGCAACCCTCGACCACCCTTCAAGCCACCCCCAACCCAATCCCCAACCCCCAACCCAATCCCCAACCCCCAACCCAATCCCCAACCCCCAACCCAATCCCCAACCCCCAATCCCCAACCCTTTCCTCTTACCCTCACTTCTCTCATCCATGCAGGGACTTCGGTAAACGTTCAAACGTGTGCAGCACGTAGCTTTTTCTATTCGGAAAGCTCGTAAAGCTTCACGTATACTAGTAATAGTATCACCAATACTTGTTAGTAGTAGTAAAAGTGGTAATAGTAGTAGTATACAGAGATAGTGGGTTTACAGTGAGGGTGGTTGAAACGCTGCAGGGTGCGCGCGACATCCCATGGACGTTCACTTTTGTAAATCCACGGTGGTTCTTCCGCTTCCGCTCAGTGAAACAGGAAACGAAAGGACGAAAAAGTAGAGAAACCTAGCAACCTTCCTATCCTCTCTTTCCTATTACCACACAGTACTACTACCACCCATCTACCCGTTTCCTTTTCCTTTCGTTTTTTTTATTTTCCCTTACCATTAATCTTTTCTATTTCTTTAGTTGATTTTATTTTCATTTTATTTTCTATATATATAGAGTTGATATATTATATATTTATTATTGTATATTTGTATAAGAGGTAACTTTGATAGGATATCAGGATAGTGTACTTTTCATTATTTCTTTTATCGATGAAAGTTTGTGAATATTCAAAACTGGTAAATAAAAGAACAATAAATGGGTTAAAAATGTAGAAATATATATATATGTATGTATATAACGTTGTGTGTGTGTGGAATGAAATAACCAACGACGAAAAGAATATGTTTTATTGAAAATTGTATCCATTGTTTAGTTATTGTTTCCTGTCGTTATTGCAGGGACAATCGAGAATTTAATCTATGCGACGAATTATCGTTCTCCCTTTTTTTTTTATTTTATTTTTTTATTTATTTATTCTTTGTTTTTCTCCTTTCTTTCTATCTTTTTCATTCTCTTGAATATATTTTTGATTTTGCCCCGTTATTCGTGTTTTAATTTGAACTATCTTTTTGTTTCTACTTTTTTTTTTCATCTATTTCCAATTACTCGTAATATTTGTATGTAACAAATTACTCTACTCACTCTTGCATATTTATTGTTTGTTTTCTATTACATTTTTCTTTTTAATTTCTTATATATCTTCATTGTATTGACTTTTGCATGTATTCCTTTTATAAGAACAGATAAGCGTGATACGTTTGTGTATTGACGAAATGATAATAAAAAAAGATTGTATGATAAAAGTATATCATAGTATTGTTTATTAAGTAGAAGGAAAATAACGAACAATGAAACTAGTAGTACTGATTGGAATTGGCCTTTGTGTTTTTTCGGTTTTGGCATTTCACCGATGCGTATACGTAGAGAAACGAGAGAAACGAGAGAAAAAGGAATAGAAGGAGGAGGAGGAGGTGGTGGTGAGGGTGGTGGTGAGGGTGGTGAAATAGAAATGAATACTTTTGCAACGGACATGATACATTCACGTTGAATGGCACAACCCGACTCGATGCGATTCATCGAAAGAACAGTTTTTCGTATCGTTCAGGATTGGCAGAGTGTATTGACAGAGACTAGACATAAACCTATGTGTATATGTTTGTATATATTGTATGTGTATGTGCATCCCTGTCGCCACAATGAACGATTCCAATCGATTTTCATTTTAAATAGGAAGAAAGAATTTTTAAACACCTCGTCAGTTGAAAACGAACGTTCTTTCTCTGTTCATTCATTTCTTTCCTGTAAATTTTGTATTTTTATGTATTAAAGTTTAGAAAATTTGATACAACTATGTTTGTCTCTTTCAATACTGAAAAGTATTTTCTTTTTAAAGTTATACTGTTTATTAAAATGATTATATTTTATTTATATTTTATTAATTGTTAATAATTACTTATATACACTTACGGAAAAGTCATTTTGTTTTAAAATTACAGTCGAACGTTCTTTCTCTATTCATTCATTACTTTCCTGTAAATTTTGTATTTTTACGTATTAAAGTTTAGAAAATTTGATATAACTATGTTTGTTTCTTTTAATCTTCAAAAGTATTTTCTTTTTAAAGTTATACTGTTTATTAAAATGATTATATTTTATTTATATTTTATTAATTGTCAATAATTACTTATATACACTCACGGAAAAGTCGTTTTGTTTTAAAATTACAGTCGAACGTTCTTTCTCTATTCATTCATTTCTTTCCTGTAAATTTTTTATTTTTATGTATAAAAGTTTAGAAAATTTGATACAACTATGTTTGTCTCTTTCAATACTGAAAAGTATTTTCTTTTTAAAGTTATACTGTTTATTAAAATGATTATATTTTATTTATATTTTATTAATTGTTAATAATTACTTATATACACTCATGGAAAAGTCATTTTTTTTTTAAATTACAGTATCATTTTTCTCAGTACGTTGTATTATCATTCATGAGAAATTCGAAGTAAGTTAAAAGTAAATTTTTCTCGTGATATTTTTTTTCTCCCCATACACTAGTAGACATACCTTTATTTTTCTCTCTCTCTCTCTCTCTCTCAATATTTTATTGTATTGGATTTCCTCATGGTAATATTTCTACCATGAGTGGAAATGTTCCCCGGAACTCTCTACTACCTTCTGAAAAGGTTATATCAAATAAAATCCGTGTGGAATGTTTTTCATGGAAGAATATATTCGTCGTATACCCATCGAACGATTTGCATATTTGCAATAAAAATAAAACAAATGAATATATATATATATATATATATATGAAAATTCACTTTACATAGATAGCACGAGGTAATAAAGAAGTTTATTGTTGCAACGATTCGTTGATCAAAATTTTCACCCATCAATGTTCATTTATTCGATTACTTTTCTTCTTTTTTTTTATTTTATTACATATTATTTGAAAAAATCGACAAAATATATATTTAATAAAATATTATATCTTCGATGTATTATTCGTGTGTGTGTACGTGTATGTAAATAATATTCAGTTACAAACGTATATACAATATATACAAAAATACGTACGTTTCTAACATTAAAGTAAGTTTTACTTTCGTTTCAATTGTTTTTTACATCAATTAACGTATAATTGTTAATTACTCAATTCTAATTTGAATCAAACGTGTATTGTATTATTAAAATTATTGTTTTTTAATATTAAACTCATTAAGATAATTTACTTATACTCATTTTTATTGTAATCAGTCAAACGTCTTGTATTAAAACTATCATTTGTTACAATTAAATTTAGAACTAATCAATTGGATAATATCGAATTAAATAATAAAATGATTTAAATCATAAGTTCATAATTATAATTGTAAAAAATCAAATACGAAATAAGAAAGAATATTTAAATTTAATTACAAAATTGAAAACCCTAATGCGATTAGATATTTATTAATTAGTTTTAAATTCATACGAATATGAATATATTTTGTATAACAAATATTTTACGAAATATAATTATATCCTCGTGTTAGACAAAATTATTGGTAAATCTAATAACATTCAATTATTCATAATTAATATCTTATCTTCCGGAATAATATTGAGTACCATTAACTTAGGTAAAGTGACGAACAAGAAGAACCTCGAAGAAGATCAACCACAATTGTAGCATAGCAGGGAAGATATGAGAGAAATGAGAGAAATGAGAGAGAAGGAAGAGAACATAGTAGAGAGAGAGAGCTTTAGAATAGGTGCAGATCGTAGCATAGCTTTCATAGTAGAACACAGAACTTTGTGTTTAAGCGTGAATAAACTTCCTTTAATTGTAGCATTCGAAGAAGGTGCGGTTGGGGTTCGACATTCGTGTAAATAACGATCAATTTCTCTAGCATCTTGCATCCGTATTTCAACGTATTTTCTATGTAAATGTAATAATTCATTATCACATCTTATTGAAAATTCATCAACGTTTATATATCTTACGAGAAGACATTTATTATTTTATACACCTATTGATAAAAAGACAAAATTATTTACTTATATTTTTAATTTTTTTTCTTTTTATAAATAATAACAATTACGTATTTTTTTTCAAAGTATTTTCTATGTAAATGTAATAATCCATTATCACATTGTATTGAAAATTCATCAACGTTTATATATTTTACGAGAAGACATTTATTATTTTATACACCTATTGATATAGACACAAAATTATTTACTAATATTTTTAATTTTTTTTCTTTTTATAAATAATAACAATTGCGTATTTTTTTCAAAGTTTTTTCTATGTAAATAAAATAATTCATTATCTAATCGTAAGGAAAAATTCATCTACATTTATATATATCTTTCAAGGAGATATTTATTATTTTACACACCCATTGATATAAAGACAAAATTATTTACATATATTTTTAATCTTTTTTCTTTTTATATAATAACCCTTGTACGTATTTTTGTTCAAAGTATTTTCTATGTAAATGAAATAATTCATTATCTAATCGTATGGAAAAATTCATCTACATTTATATATATATTTCGAGAAGACATTTATTATTTTACACACACACATGTATCGATTACAGGATAAATTATTTACCCATTCTATATTTTTTCAATCCTTCTTCCTTTCATATATCATTTCCTTCTTCCATACTTTTCAAAACGGTTCGATTATTTTTGGAATTAAAGGGAAAGATAGAGAGAACATCGAACCGAACTTGATTGCATCTCGACCGCATAAAAAGAATTTTACTGTCTAAAAAAAAAAACAAAAACCAACAAAAAAGAAAAAAAGAAGAAAGTAACAAGTTAGATATCTAAATGACGGTGAGAAAGGGAAAGAGAAATCGGCCAGATGGAAGTTTGGTTTACTTTTCTTCCTTCTTCTCTTTTTTTAGGGGTAGATTGGGGCAGACGGGGGGAGGAGAACGAGGGGGGTCTTCTTCTTCTTCTTCTTCTGTCAATTCGCTAGAAACCAGCGATCGGGTTCTCTCCACTTGGCCACTCGAAAATTTATCCAGCCGGAAATTAAACCACCCGCTATATCTTCCCCCTTTCTCTCCCTCACCCTCTCATCCCCCTTTCCCTTATCCTCATCTTCTACTACCCAGTACTTCCGATCTCGTTGGGGTGTGGGGGTGGGGGACACTTCGTTTTCCTATCTGCAGTTGGTTTCATAGTATTCGAAGTGTATCTTTTTCGAGAAGTCGATACTTTCGAGAGAGAGGGAGGGAAGGGGGGAAGGGGGAGGGAGAAGAAATATATATCCTCTATTTATGTATATACGTATTTTTTTTTTTCTTATTTTTACAAACGAAAATGTAGATAAGTGTAATAAATAATAAATAAATTCATGCGAATGTGTGCGATTCGAGTTGATAAATTTTGTTATGAATTCTATTTTTTTTTTTTATTTCTTCTCTTTTCTTTTTTTTTCTCTATTCGAAGTATATTCGTCTCGAGTAGAAAGTTTGTTTTATTATCCTTGGTATAATTAATTTGTTAGAATGAAAAAATGTCGACGATACTCGAATAAATATATTGGAGAAGAAGGAAGAATATTTGTATAATAAGAGTTACCACCCACTTTACCCCATACCACTCCCATTATCTGTTCGTTATATATTCATTCTTTGGTCAATAATTATTTTTCGATTAATTAAAAACACGAAGACTGTTGTTGATAGTCGCGAGAATTCAATTAATTTGTTTTATTTTTCACGTTATGGGATTAATCAACGTAGTTTGATTGTTTTCTTTATCTTATCTTATCTTTTCTTTACTTTTTCTTTTTATATTTTTTTTATTTTTCTTAAAGATCAACGTTAATTTCGTTCGTAAGAAATTTTTTTAATAATCGTGTTAATATTTTCTTATTTTTAGATTTTTTTATTATAATTTAATAAATAATATTTTATATACTATTATATAATATATAAATACACA
>JACGWG010000025.1:1202959-1221953 GCA_023678865.1 Polistes exclamans
ATAAGTTTCATTAAAATCTATTTGCGAAAAGTATAAAAAATATTTGCCGAAACTTTTCAAAGAAATTGCAAAGATGCGTAACTTACAGCATTACTTTCTCTGACATTTTATGAACCTTTTGAGATTGATTTATAACTCGAAAAGATACTTTACTTGTAGGCAAAAGAGTGTACTTTAATTTAATATAAAAATCATTAAGATTCGCTTGCTCTAAGTATAAAAAATATTTGCCGAAACTTTTCAAAAAAATTCCACAGATGCACAGTTTACGGCATTGCTTTCTCTGACATTTCCTGAACTTTACATGCTAAATTTATAACTCGATATGATATTCTGCGCATTGACAAAAGAGTGTACTTTAATTTGATATAAGTTTCATTAAAATCTATTCACTTTTAGTATAAAAAATATTTGCCAAAACTTTGTAAAGAAATGTCAAAGTAGGAAATACTTGCAGCATCGCATTCTTTGCCATTTTATGAACCTTTGCAAATCGATTTATAACTCGAAAAGATATTCTACTTGTAGACAAAGAGTCTACTTTAATTTAATATAAAAATCATTAAAATCAAACTTGTCGCAAACTCACCACCATAAACCATGTTTTACACTTCTATGAAAACAATTATACCAAAATCGTTTAGCATTACTGTTAAGCGTTAATGATTATAAATCATTATTATTACCTTTTATATTTTATTCAAATTATAATCAATTAAAATTCTTACACATATTATTTTCAAGATTTAAAAAAAACAAAAATCACAAACAATACTTAGAATAAAAACGAAGTACGAGATACTTCTGTATTCTTTTCGTTTCATTACTTTCTCCCTTTTCTATTTTTTTTCTTCTTTTTTATACCAGCAGTTTTATTGGCTGGCGCTAATCAGTACTTTGGCTTATTGCAAAGAGGACTGATGAAGAATTCTTATAGTGATTTCCGTGAGGAGAGTCCAAGAACTTGTAAGAAGAAGAAGAAGAAGAAGAAGAAGAAGAAGAAGAAGAAGCAAATAGAAGAAGGGGAAAGATCTGTTTTCCTTCTCATACTCTCTCTCTCTCTCTTTCTCTCACTCTCTCTCTCTCTTTGATACTTCGAGAACTCTTCTAGGTACCGAACAATATCCTTTCTTCGCGACGACGTAGAAAATCGAAAAGTCCGACCGGAGACGAGTGAAAGAAAGAAAAGGCCGAACGAGAGTAAGGGGTAAAAAGGAGACGTTTCCCCCATTCAACTGTGGCTTAACAATCTATCCTTTCAGAAAGACAGCAGCACATCCTTCAGTTTGGTTCTCTAGCAACACCACCCCCTTCTTATCCTTCTTTCTCTTCCTACTTGATTTCTCCACTTTTTCTTCTTTTTCTATTTTCCTATTTGGTTCCTACCGAATTCTCTACTCTCTTCTCTCTCTTTCTACTTGATTTCTCCCCTTTTCCTTATTTTTCTATTTTTCCTACTTGGTTCCTACCGAATTCTACTCTTTTATTTCTGTTTTTGTCTTTCTAACGTTTTTTTATGTTTTTTTTCTCTCTTTTTTTCGGGATCGTTTCGTACACACCTATAATCATTTTCTTTTCTTTTTCTATTTTTCTATTTGTTATTTTTTTGTTTCACTTTTGACCAGACTCATTCGCATATATTTGATATGTTTATAGGTGTGCATAAATGTAATATAAGTAACTATTTAATTTATATATATTAATCCAATTGGATAATGTATAATTCTTAATTTTTAGATTATTAATTATATATAATTTATATATATAATAAAATTAAATATTTATAATAAATTAAAATAATAATTTAATATAGTATATATATAATTTTTATAAAAATATATTAATGTAATATAAGTAACTATTTAATATATACATATATTATAATGACATAATAGATTTATAAAATTTGAAATAATAATTTAATTCTATATTATATATATTATTAATATAATATAATGTTTCTTTTTTTTTTTGAAATTTATAACTTATTATTATTAAATATTTAATTCATATATATTAATCCAATTGGATAATGTATAATTTTTAATTTTTAGATTATTAATTATATATAATTTATATATATTAAAATTAAATATTTATAATAAATTAAAATAATAATTTAATATAGTATATAATTTTTATTAGGTATTAATACTTATATCTATAGGCATGAAACGATCGATTGAATTTTAGAAGAAAAGGCTTTTAAATGTAGAAGAAACAAATTTTCTTTAATAGCGATCCAGGGAAACTAGAGAAATCTTCTTTTCTAGCTATCGATAGGTTTCTATTCGTTCGTTCTATTCGTTCGCAAAGGTATTACGTTTCTACGAATTGCTTCGTAGAATGCATTCCTCGCATTGCCGGATTCCAGGATTAATCCCTTTTGTTCTTCAATCCTCTCTCTAGGGTTGTGATCGGATTTTACCGATCGTAATAGTAGGAAACTTTATTTTCCACCTTGATTTTCATCAATTTCACTTTGATCGATCGAATCGATTCGATACTTTCGTTTAGCTTTGTTTAGTTTAGTTTAGTTTTTTATTTTTTTGTTTTCATTGAATTTCATTTCATTTCATTTTATTTTATTTTATAGTAAAAAACATTTCGCGTGTGACGAACGTTTAATTTTTTTTTCCTAACACGTTTGCGAATAATCAAAGTTTCAGCGAGGAAAATAAAAATGACAATCATTTTATTTTTCAATTAATTGTAATATCGAAAATTTTATTAAACATATTTTATAAGGACAGTCAGATTATTAAATTAAATTAATATTATACAATATTATAAAATATTATTATATATAATATTATTAATATTATAAAATAAATTAATATTAAAGAATAAGTTTGTACAGTTATAATAATTACAAACAATTTAAGATTATACTAAATAAAAATTAAAATAAAAATGTAAAATTTCAATAATATAACATTAAAGTTTGCGAACATGTTAATATATTATTCACGACAAATTTTCTATCGTAATAATAATAATTATCAATCGAAAAATGTATATCATATTATTTTTATGTATTGTTTTTCAGTGTTAGTGAATTATATTATTAATCATCGGATCCCAATGAATTCTCAATTTTATCTTTAACAACGTGATATTTAAATACTTCATTTGTAACAAGAAACAGACAAATATTTCGTTTATTTTCTATTATCTTTCTTGGGTAATTAGTATAATTAGTATTAATTCTCTTGTTTGTGGTGGAATACTTTAGAATTGATAATCCGTACTATGAACAGAAAGAGAGAGAGAAAGAGAAGAAGAAAAGAGAAAACAATTTCAATTAAAAGGAAAACAAATAAGAAATAAAACAAAAGAAAAAGAAAAAGAGAAAGAAGAAAGAAAGAAAAAACAAATTCGAAAAAGGGGAGGAAGATAGAAAAAAAAAAGAAGAAGGGAGGGAATCAAAGGTGGAAAGTTTCGATTACAAAGTTTTTCTTCCCCATGGTTCGAAAACTTTCTTGCACCGACATCTTGTTTTCTGGCAGTCAATTTACCGTCTGACTATGCTCGTATTATTTCTTTTTCATTCCCCATATATCTGTATATTTTTGTTTGTTTGCAAATGTGACTGAAAACTACGTAGAGGTAGGAAAATAAAACAAAAAAAAAAAAGAACACACCAAAAATACGAGAATAAAAATAGATGGACAAAAGAAAAATGGTCATTGGGTGGGAAAAATAAAGTGGATACTTCGTTGCCCTTTTTAAAAAAAGGGCACCCCCATATTTTATTTTCTAACACAGGAAAATACAAAAAAGGTTTGCGGTCAGAAAAAAGATCGGATGAGAAGGGGGTGGGTGATAGGAAGTTGGGGGTTGGAAAGGGTGGTGGGTGGCGGTAAGAAAAAGGTTCGTAAGGGAAGTTGAGAAAGCTAATTCCTTAAGTCCGTGAGTTATGGTGTCTGGATTTTTACCTGGTTACAAAGTATCACCATCTTTTTCAGAAACCTGATACACGAAATGTTACCATTCGTCTAACGTTTTCACATCACGTTTCTGCAAAACCTAAAGAATATAATTCACCGTCTTCTTTCTGTATACACATTACATACATACACACACATATACAAACTCATATATATATATATATATTTCTTTTTTCTAGGAAAGAGAAGTAACAGTATCGAACGAAGTTTTGATTACTAAACTTTCAAACTAGTATTACGATTCGTAGCTTTGTTCGATGATCTCCTAATCGAATTCCTTTTCGGTATTTTTGTTGTTGTTGTAATTTAAACTATTTTCGAGACACATAGAGAGAGAGAGAGAGATAGAGAAGGGGGAAGGGGTGGTAATGCAATAGTAAATTACTAGGATTTAAACTTGATCCCTTTCAACGTCAAATTAGATTGTTCCGAAATTTGATATTATTTGTAGAAATATCACTAGAATACAAAAATAATCCTATGTTTAATTATTTCTTCACACACACACATATATATATATTAAATTTTTATATAATATTTCTTATAAAATTATTATATATTTGTTTATTTTTATCATAAATAAAAATTTTACAAGAAATATTTAATATATATTTAATATATAATGATTTACTTAAATAATCATACTTAATGATATTATTAGTTACATAAAAATTAAACTTTAAGCTCAAATAACTTGTAAACTAATAAATTTAGCGAAAAATTATAAGAAAACCTTTTTTATAGAGCGTTAAATTCTCCATGAAAATATGTATGAATCATCATGATAGATCCATTTATTCCTGAATAATAAAATTCTAAATAACGAAGGAAATTTCTCTCATATTATTTCCATAAGAAACATAGGTTGGAATGCGGACTATCTTAGAGTTGATATTAAGAGCTCAAATTTTCAGAGAACTTTTTTTTATAGATTTGGAAGCTTTTGAGCCCTTGGGAGCCAAGAAATTTGAAAAACACCCCTGTTAAGGACCACCCTAATATATATATTAATAATATTATAATAATTATTAAATTAATTATATTATATATATATATATTAATAAAATATATTTCTTATTACGCCCCTGTTAAGGACCACCCTAATATATATATTAATAATATTATAATAATTATTAAATTAATTATATTATATATTATATATTAATAAAATATATTTGTACGTATTATATATATATAATAAAATAAATTATATTATATATATATTATATAAAATATATTTGTACGTATTAAATATATTAATGTATATTAAATTAAATTACTTTATTAAGTGTAACACATTTTTACCACGAATATTTAACACGCGAACATTTCGTTTCGTAGTCACAGTAGGCGAGGGTGGGAGAGGGGGGGTAGAGCTTGGGGGGATGGGATGGGAATAATGTAAACTAGGAAAAGCCATGTGTATTACATACGTGACGTAGTTAAACACGCACGATTCTAACCGTCGCTTAAATCGAAACATTAGCATTAACGTTTACGCTCTCTCGACGATATATTTCTTCCCAGAGAGTGTATGTAATGCTTTTACAAACCGTAACCTTTAATTTCACATACCGACGTCAACTATTATTGCCTACAATTCAGGAACCCGTTGGCACCCAGCAAACGGTTATTCTTTTTACCAGAAAAAAAAAAGATATACATACGTACTATACATATATTTATTTAAATGAGTGTACGTGTACGTGTACGTTTGTTGAGTATCTCGTTTCTCTTTCCTCACCCCTCAGCAGTTCACCCCCTCAAAGAAAAAAAAATCATGAACGGCTGAATATTTCGAGAACAACTTTTTCCTTTTTTTCTATTTATTTTTTTTTTCTTTTTATTATTATTATTTTGTCTGCACCGCGAGCAATGCCTTTTAAGGTAATAAAAAGATGAAGAAAAAATACGAACATATTAGATTGTGTTTAATGCAAATTAGAACAAAGAAGGTTGGATGGGAGTATTATCGAGCGTTAAAATAAATAAATAAATAAATAAAACAAGGGGTGGGGGAGGGGTTCTTTTTTTGTTCGCACGAATGTCGGTCGAGAGAGGGTTTTCAAAAGAACATTTGTTGACTTTTGTTCAACGCGACGAGATCCAAATTTCTTTAATTATTTATCGGCTCTTTATTCGTTTATAATCGTATACGAAACTCCTGTTCTTTTTTTTTCTTATATATATATAATATATAATTTCGATTAATGAGAAATTTATTTCCAATTAATAATTCGATATAATAACGTGAAATTATCGTTTTATTTTAAAAAACTGACCTAGAGTAATAAACGTAGGACAAATTTTATATAGGTCAATTATAAATTATGATTAGATTTCTTTTTATTAATAATTGGATAGTTTATTTCGAAAATGGTGTAAGTCATTTTTCTGTTGTTTTAAGAAAATTAAAGGTTTGCATATTAGTTAATTTAAAAATATTCAGTAATTATATCAAATCTAACAATATTTCTATTAATTTTTAGATATATAATTATTAATCATATATATTTAATAGGATTAATAAAAAAGAATCCAATTGAAAGAAATTTTCTATGCAACAATTGGTAACATCTATTAAATTTTACATTGCACGCGAATATACGATTGATTATTAATTATTACAATCAATCAAAGAATGGTTTTCGTGATTCGAATTAAACAAAAAAAAAGAGAGGGGTGAAGGGTGGAGGAGGGAGAATGTCGACACCATAACGATGTCTCGTGTGAACAGGAATAATGAATCAACGATTGTCTGGACTGTCATGCGAAACGTTATACTCGGTGCATCCAATTATGTTCCTTTTGTTCCAACATGGATTATGATACTAGCTTGTAGTATATGGTTGTATCTCTCTCTCTTGAGAGAGAGAGAGAGAGAGAAAGACAACCACAATTACGACGATGATGACGAGATACGATGATATATGATTCCTCGAGACCTTGTTTTCTATCTGAAACTATCTCGAATAGTATATCAAAATTGAATCTATTTGAAATTTAGTTATTAAACGTTGAAAGAACATTAATATCTGAAATCAAGGGAGAGTATATTATAATATATTATTCGAAGAATCTAAGATAAATCACGTTATTATCTTTCGTACGAAATTTAATTTCTAAATTAAATGATAATTCCATTTAAAAACATTTTTCTGCTTTTCCAAATTGTAAACAAGAGAATGATTAGAAATCAAAAAGAGAATATAATTATGATACCAACCCACCGGGGGGGGGGAGTGAAAGGAAGAAGAATAAAAAGAATTAATAACAATAATAATTACTTGTTTCTATCGTTCAAAAATAAAATTATTAATAAATATATTTAGCAAACAGGAAAATAGGACACAGTATAAAGAACTAGAATTTTATTTTGATCAATTAGTTCAAAACACAAACTTTATATTGTCCAATTTCTCTTCTAAACATATTTAATAATAACAACAACAACAACAGAAAAAAGAAAGATAAACGTGACGTGATGATAGTAAAAGAAAATAAATGATCGTACGGTGTGAAGAAAGCTTTAGAATAAGAAAGGGTGGTGTTAGTAGTTGTGGTAGTGGTGTGGTAAGGGTAGTGGCACGCGCCCTGAAGGGGCGAGAAAACTCGTTCGCGTGCGAGATGCGGTTCGAGATAAATGAAATTCATAAGACGACGAGGGGGTGGTATCCTTGAGACGGGACTTTCTCGTCTGGGGTGCAATAGTTTTCCTCGAGTTGTGTTAGCTAGAGTAGACCAGACAGCGTGGGAGTGAGAGGGATGAAAAGTAGAGAAAGAGAGAGAGAGTGAGAGAGAGGTGGTAAGAGGGGGGTGAGGGGTGAGGGAGAAGTTTCGAGCCAACGGTGGATTCCATGGAGGTGGTGGAGGCTGTGCAACAAGTGATGTTATTAGGATGGGGAAAGGGGAGAAGGAGGTGGTGATGGTGGTGGTGGTGGGGGGTGGGGGAAGGAGTACTCAGAGAGGGTGGGTGAATAGCGAATCATAATGCATAACTCTTGGCCGTCCTTGTCTTACTCGTCGTATTACTTCCCACTTATTCTCTCTCTCTCTCTCTCATTCTCTTGCATTTTCATTCTAACTCTCTCACTCTCTCACTCTTTACTATCCAACTTGTAACGAGTTAACCCCGCGAACTCAGCAAAGCATCCAAGATTTCACGGTAAAAGCGGAAACCAATTGGGCTACTCGATTTGCCTAATTCTCAACGATCATTCTATTTCAATGAAGGTCATGGATGAATTTTGAATCTTGTATTCTATGATACAACAGGATAGATTAATTAATAGTTCATTCATAGATATGATATTAACATAATATTTTGATAATCTTTTTATTAACAAATTTGATTGGAATATTATAATTTGTAATAAAAAGGTATTATAGGGAATTTGGATATTAAAAGAAATAGAACTTAGTTTTGATAAGTTGGATGTGTTTCGTCACTTTATTGGGATTTATTCAGCAATTGGAAATTTTATTTTATTGTTATTTTTATATTACGAAATACATGAGATTCATATATTATAAAATATTACATGTTACCTTAATATTTAAAGTTCAGCGTTTTTTTTCTTTAAGCAGACATACATTTTTCTTTTTATTTATAATATTCAAAACAATATACATCTACACTTCGTTAAGTCTTAATCCGTTATATTTGAACACTCAACAAAATTGTTTCAATCTAGAGTAGTGTTTATTAATCTAGATATCTTTACTGTTGTTATCTCTACACTATATTACGGTGTTCTATTTATTATAATTAAATTAAAAAATTCCGTTATAGAGATGTTGTTGAAATTATTTGTCTCTGTTCTAAATTTTTATTTTTATTTTATGTCCAAATTCCCTAAGATACATTTTTATTTAAGAATTTTATTTTTGGACGAGAGAAACAACTAATTATAATTTATGATTAGATTATATTGAAACACCATTGATAAAATTGATATTTTAAATATAAAATGATTTAAAAGTTAAGTTAAGTTAATAATATTTAATTATTAAAGTATCAAATCATTTCGTTAAATGTTACAATGTTCAATTGACCGAATACTATTTTGTGTTTTTTTATCCTTTTTTATTAGGGGATGGAAGAGAAGAGAAAAGGGATAATCTAACTGGTGAGAGAATAAAATAAAAGAAATAATAAATCGTTTAGGTTAGGGGGGTAAGATTACGAGGAAGAAGATGATGATCTCGTTGGTGTGGGTGGGGTTTGGGTATCTCTTTTATTCCAGCAACGTCAGGGAAAATAGAATTTCCCTTTTTTTTTTTTAGGTGTCTCGGGTTCTTCATGAATAATCAGGATTCCCTTGACGCCATCAAAAAGTCGTAGATTTTGTTTTTTTTTTCAGCACGACAAGAGACAGCTGGTTCTTTTTTTTCTTTTTTTATTCCTAAGGCACGTGAATTCTCATCTTCATCGTCATCGTAGTCATTTTTCTTTTCTTTTACGTTCTACTAACGTTTAATCTCACTCTTATCTATCTATCTATCTATCTATCTATCTATCTATCTATCTATCTATCTATCTTTTACTTCCACCCCATTTCTTTTTTTTGATTTGTTTTATTCTTTACACTTGATCATTCGAGAAAGGTAGATTTTTCACCGTTCCGATTTCATCCTTCTTTTCGTAGAAAATCCTTACAGCATCGAAAATCCTCAAGCGTCCCAAGGTCGTTCCCTCATTACTTTTGGTTCATCCCTCTTTTCTCATCCCACCATTTTATCTTTCTTCACTTGTCTCTTGGATTCTCGCTTGCTATGATAATCGGTTGAATCGAAGATGAGGAAACTACATTCTTATTCCTTTCTTATTCTTATTCTTTTTATTTTTATTCTTCTTTCGTTTTCATTTCAACGTTTTTCATGCAAAACTATACCAGAAAGTGACGAGTACACCATAGAATGAGAATAGACTAGGCACAAGAAGGAAGAACCTTTATTATGCGAAATTGAACGAGTCTGCTTGTCGAGAAAAGAAGAAAAAGCTTCTCTACTAAAATATTACGAACCGAAAACCCAAACCCACACCCACACCCACTCAAGAAAATATAGTAGTCTTTTAGAGAAACATACTGTTGAAATCGAAGAAAGTTTTTCCAATGGGAATGAATCTTTTGCTAAAAAATGATTTTCAAAGAGTGTAAAAGGTGTTTGGTTACTTTGATTATTCTTTAAAAAAAAAAACAAATTAAAAAGAAAAATTCGTTTATTAATTTAGTTCTCAACGATGAAGTTAAGAACCAATGTAATTTTTTTTTCAATTAGTTGTTTCGTCTCCAAAAATAAAATTATTAATTTGGGAATTTGGACATTCAAAAGAAGAACTAGAACTTAGTTTTGATTAATTACATTTTGATTAATACATTATTTATATTAATATATTATTATTATTTTTCTCCAAGAAGTGTTTTCTTTCTTTCTTTTTTTTTTTATTACTTTCCCAAACTTCCCACCCCAAATCCCAACCCACACCATTTGGTTTTCTAGCTAAAGTAATTTTCATTAGAATAAAATGTCCCGAGTAGTTTTGCATGTAACCGATCAATATACGAATACTTTGTTCTTTCATTTTATTTTCTTCCCCTTTTTTTTTCTCTCTCCCCCTTCTCTTTAACGGGGGACAGGGGGGTGGGCAAAGATCTCGAAGGTACTTCGTGGCAAAAGCATTTTAAGCTTCGACGTCGTTAAAGATTTTCGTGAGAACATTTTTCTAAAACTCTCCAGTATCCCACGTGGATAAAAGAAAAAAAAGAAAAAGAAAAAAAAAAAGGGAATCCAAAACTTTTAATGTTCCCAATACACGCGAATTATTTTTCGTCATTGATTTTCATTGAAACGAACAAATAAATCGTATTTAATTCATATATCTAATAAACAAAAAAACCAAGAGAGGGGGGAGGGTGGTTGGTTAGGAAGAAGGAATTGAAAAATGGAAAGAAAATTAAATAAAAAATAATCAAAAATATATAATAAAAAAAAAAAGTAAAAGAGATTATTTCGAGGATTAATTTAAATTATAATGAGCTATTTAACGATCTCTACTACCCCAATTCCTTTCGTATTATTATTATTAAGCGAACCATTTGTAATATAGACAATGTAATTTTCTCTTAACAATTCCGATTTTCGAAATAATTATTCGACTGAAATCCTCTTTCATCGTTTCATTCGAAACAGGGGTATATTACTCACATCAGTACAATATATTCTATATACATATATATATATATACCTATATAAATAATTAAATGAATTTTTGTGAATGTATATGTATGGTTTTCTTTTCAACATCCTGTGTATGTATATGTATGATTTTTTTTTAACAACTGGTACATGTACATGTACGATTTGTTTTGAACACCCTATATATGAAAATATTCATATAAAAAAAATGATATCATAGGCTAACTTAGCAGGATTTTGTGTGTTAAAGTAAATGTTGTTTTTTATAAACAAATATTCGAAATTTTTAAATAAAATTCTTATCAGTCAACCGTGTTATTCTAAACTATGAGAACATAGATAAGAAGAAAGTACACAGAACTGCAGAATAGTGCATATTAAACGAATAGATAAATAGGT
Organism: Polistes exclamans; assembly: GCA_023678865.1. Classification (NCBI taxonomy): domain Eukaryota; kingdom Metazoa; phylum Arthropoda; class Insecta; order Hymenoptera; family Vespidae; genus Polistes; species Polistes exclamans. The sequence continues at coordinate 1,214,509 of JACGWG010000025.1, forward strand.
TATTATTATTATTATTCTTTTATTTTTCTTATCTTTAATTATATTTGCTCTTTCAATCGTTATTTAATTATTTCATTAATAATTCCGATTCAATATTAAATTTTGTGTTAATTGTCATCGTTACGATATAATAGTATTATGATTCGAGAATAATGGAATCATTTTTTCACACACACCTTCCAAAATATATTCATTCATTTATTATTTATATATTATATATTATATTTATTTATTTATTTATATAATTATAAAAATAAAATATATATATATATTTATTATTATTTAAAATATATATATTATTATTTAAAATATATATATATATATATATTATTTAAATATATTTATAAATATATATTTATTTATTTATTTATATAATTTAAGAATAGAAATATTATTTTTCAATTAATTTCGAGTGTGTGTGTTATACTTAATATATAATATATATATGTATTTATTAAAATGACAAATAATGTTTTAATTTGATTTCAGATTAAACCAAATTTATAATTTTTTTATTTTATTACTATATTATTTTTTTCTTTTAACAATTTTATTAAACCATTAGATGAGAATAACATATTGTTTTCTTCTCATGCACGCACGCACGCACGCACGCATGTACACGCGTATAAAGGATAACATACAAAGAGAAACCCATACAAACTTGAATATCTTAAGTTGCATTATTGGATTTCAAGCGGTACAGCACGGTACGGTGAAAACCCTCACCCCATTTCACCCCCTTTCACGTCTCGGTGTACGCGACATTACGTGATGTGCACCGATGTTGGAAGCTTATTATGTTTGCGTTTAGACAAGCTTGTTTACTGAAATTTATGGCTGTTTATGTATGCGTACCGGTTCCTGCAAGTTAAATGCAACGATTAAGAACTTCCTTTTAGCCTATACATTTTCTCGTGATAACGCTTGCAGTTTATTATATATTACGTGTATACGTACGTATGTATGTGTATATGTATGAGAGTGTGTTAACGTGTACAGAAAAAGATTATTATTTAGGTTTATAATCGCTTGTGTAATACACGATGCACTTTACATATGTTACAATCAAATTTATTTGATTCATCATTTCATTTTTGAATATTTATCAAAAGTTTTTATTATATTTTTAAATAAATTCTAATTATTTATATTATTAACGTAACTTATGATGTGTTATTAATTAAAAATTTACTAGATTTTTCTATTTTTTTATAAATAATAATAATAATTAAATGAATACATATATGTATATATGTTTTATTTTTATTATATTGATAGGAAGAAAAATAATTGATTATAAGATAATTAATGAATGTGTAATAATTATTTATAGTTGTGTTAATCTGTCAGGAAAAACTAGTGATTTTGGGATGATCCAATAGATGGAAAAGAATACAAAGGATAATTCTTACGTATGGGATATGCGTTAGCTCGAAGCTATACTTTACTTTTCTGCTTTATTCCATTATTCAGGCGTACTGAACCGTACTAGAAACGCGACTTTTTTTTTTTTTTCTTTTTTTTTCTTTTCCTTCCCCCTCTTTCTCATACTTTTTTCCCCCGTTTCTTCGACTACCGTCGGGATCGATGTTAAAATTTTCTTTTGTATTCAACAGGTGAATTCAGACATCTCGAATAAGTGATTTAGACGTATCCCTTTCTTTTTCTTTTTTTTTTTTCTTATAACGATTATCACGACATCAGTAATCGATAGAAATTTGTCTTTATTATTCGTGTTATATAATATATCTATTACGCTTATACATTTTCCAATTATTTTTAAATCGGAATATCAAGTTTACACTGAATTGCACATTGATTTCATATTTTATTGAATACATTTATTCGAATGTAATATTTTTTGTTTTTGTAGAAAGAAATTAAAAATAAAAATATAGAACGAAATAAAAATTTATTTATTAATGTTTATACGAATATTATATGTCACGTTTATTAAAACATTATATATATATGTAATGTATTTAAAAAGTTTATGGGAGTGTCGTAGTTTTTCAATCTGATATGAGAAAGAAATGATGAGAAACAAAGTTTGAGGGGGAAGAGAAAGAAATAAAGTAATTAATACGAAAAATAATTGTACAATTGTTGACTAACCCTGCATATTTATTTCCCATATATACTTAAATAATAATTTTAATATAAAATATAAAAATAAAATAGAGAACAACACATACAAAAATATGTAACGAGTTTTCAAATGAATACGTAACATAAATTCGTCAAATAATTCCAAGAAAAATAATAATACTAATATAATAAATTATTATTAGTAATTCGGTATTTAAATAATAATTTTAATAGAAATATTTTTAATATTAAATATAAAAATAAAATAGAGAATACATACAAAAATGTAACTAGTTTTCAAATAAATACGTAACATAAATTCATCAAATTATATCCTCCCTCTCTCTCTCTCTCTCAATAAAAATAATAATACTAATATAATAAATTATTATTAGTAATTCAGTATTTAAATAATAATTTTTAATACAAATATATTTTTAATATAAAATATAAAAATAAAATAGAGAGTACATACAAAAATGTAACGAGTTTTCAAATGAATACGTAACATAAATTCGTCAAATTATATCCTCTCTCTCTTTCCCTCTCTCTCAATAAAAATACTAATACTAATATAATACATTATTATTAGTAATTTGGTATTTAAATAATAATTTTTAATACAAATATATTTTTAATATAAAATATAAAAATAAAATAGAGAATACATACAAAAATGTAACGAGTTTTCAAATAAATACGTAACATAAATTCGTCAAATTATATCCTCCTCCCCTCCCACCCTCTCTCTCAATAAAAATACTAATACTAATATAATAAATTATTATTCGTAATGTTCGATCATTATTCCCCATAGTATCCCATCATATTAAACTTAGAATACGTGTAACACGTGTATTCGTTGTACACGTTGAGAGAAAAAAATAAAAAAAGAAAATAGAAAAAGAAACAAAAAGAGAAAGAAAAAGAAGAAGAGAGATAGAGAAACGGGACAAGGGCAAGTCATCGTGTCATCATCGCAAGATAAAAATCTATAGGCGGCTGGGACGTGATTTGTTGAGAGGTATGAGTTAGTGCAGGGCGTTCTTTCATAGTGATTTTCCCCACTGCAAAAAGAGCTTTGAGAGGAGCAGTCCTGTGCCGACGATGACACGAGTAAAAGCATCAAAAGGTTCGCAAAGTGTCAGAAGGGATGTTTGAAAACCACCCCCTGTCCCCAACCCCACCCCGACCCCCTCCTCTCTCTACCCCCATTTCTTTTCTTTTTACCAGGCAGATCGATCGGTTTCTATCTCATCCACATCGTGTATTTCTCATTCCCTTCCTCTGCCCTTCCCTTCCCTTCACTTCCCTTCCCTTTCTCTGCCCTTTTCGCAGATGGATCGACGTATATATTCCCCCCTCTTTTCTTCTTTTCTTTTTTTATCTTTTTTTCTCTTCTTTTCTCTCCTTGATCATTTTTTTCCTTTTTTTTTTTAGTCATCGTAGTTGCATTTTCTTTGGATCAACGATACTAATTAATTATTCCAGCTTATTGATTAAAGTAATTTAATTAACGTTGTTGTTATTATTGTTATTATTATTGCATCGTTATTTTGCATATGGAAATATATTTCTTTTTATATTGCACAGGTGAAAGATTTAAAGGTAACAAAAAATAAATTGAGAAGAGAGAGAGAGAGAGAGATGATAGGATTAAAAAAGAAAAAAGGAAAAAAAAATGTAAAATGCACTTAGGTGCGTTTATATGCATTCTAGACCACCCGAATCGATCGTCCGTGAAAGCCAATAAAATATGCACGATACATGCATTTCATTTCGTACATTCGAACGATATGGGGATAATTGATACGTTCGAATACGTTGATGAAACGCCATTAATGAAATTTAACTGGCATGTATGTCTTTTAAAATAAAAAAAAATAAAAAAAAGAAGAACAAAAAAAATATAAAAGTCTTTTTCGAATGAATTGCATCTCTCAAATAAGAGAGGAAAATTCAAAGTACAAATAAAAAGAAACGCAACGAGTAGTAAAATAGATTATTTTATTTTTCCAACTTGGGGTGAAGGGGAGGGGGGAGATAATTATATTATGAAATCGTAAAAAAATGTAATTTTGAATTGATTATAATTTTTATTCGTTCAAATTTCAATTTGTTTAACGTTTCATATATTTTTGTTCTCTACAGTTAATGCGTTGCAAATATTTTCAATGATTTAATGCAGTAAGTTTATACGTTAATGGAAAGAAAATTCGATACGAGAAAAATAATATAAAAATTACATTTACCCTTAAACCCAGTTTTTTTTTTTATTTTTCTTTCTTTTATTCTCATTGGGAATGAAATTACTATGACAAAAGAGAAAAAGATATATATATATATATATACTTGTTCGAATACAATGGTAATTCACAAAGTTTGCTTTGAGTAAAGAGATTTTTATTTATTTAATCGTTGTGTATTCGTACGAACGAATGACGTATCGTTTTTACGAAAGGTTATTGGACACTATTGTATTACTATCAGATTTCTTCTCTCTCTCTCTCTTTTTAAATCAATTTATATAGTTTTTCTATATACCTTTTTTTTTTTACCTATTGATTTTCAAAGTTCTTTTGTAAAAAGAACGCTGAAGAGAAAAAAAAGTAAATCTATAAAGAAACGTCGAATTCGAAGAGTTATAACCGTGAACGAATTGAACGAAGTGTCAAAGATTGGATGTGTATGTGTGTGTCTGTGTGTGTGTTAGATAAAGAAAGAACATTCTTTAAAGCTCGGGGTAACTTTGAGAAATGGAATAAGATCGTGGATTTGTGTGTGTTACGTATAAGAAAACTTTCTTATTCGGTAATATTTTTGAATAAGTATGTGCATACATCTATATATATATATGTATATGTATATATACGTAAATTATTAACTAACATAAGTCACGTAACTTGTCAATAGACGACATTTATCATTTTGTTAAGTAATTAATATTTAAAATAAAACTATATATATATATTATATTATTAATAATAAATATAATATATATTATAAATATATAATTAATATTTAAAATAAAACTATATATATATTATTAACTATATATATATATATATTGAAAGATATCGATTAATTATATCAGAAAACTTTTCCACTTCGACATTTCAATTTATTTCGAATAATTTTAACTTCAACGATACCATTATATTATTTTCCAATATATAATATTAATATATTTATCCAATTTATAATTCGAATTATCTTCCTCGACAAGAAATAAAAAAAAATGAACAGAAAATTAAATAAAACTTCTTATTCATTTTATTATTTCAACAAACTATAATTATCTTCACGTTAAACTTTATTACACGTCCAATAAAATTATATTTATCTATTAATAAATTTTTTTTACGTTAAATTGGAAATATGCTAAACAAAAATTGGAAATCAAAATTCGTGTAATCAAATATAGAAAAAAAAGAAAGACAGAGGGATAAATAAAAATAGGGGAAAGATTTTGTTGTTGTGAAAAAATGAAAGATAGAAAAAGATAAATACGATGATGGATAGATAAAAAGAGACAGATAGATAACGATAGGAATAAAAAAATATAAAACGAAACACAGACAACGGGTCACCGTCTCCTAGTTTTTGAGGTTTCTTTTTTCTATTTCTTTCTACTTCCCTTTAAAACACCCCCACATTCTCTCTCTCTCTCTCTCTCTCTTTATATATATATATTTTCCAACTCTTTTTACTACTACCGTTATATACCGAGTCACATACATCCACCGTCATTTTTGTTCGTATTTCGTGGTGACCATGGACCGGAAGCGGATGTCCGCACCGTGAAAAATGGCTGCCGTTGTGTTTCCGGCACCATGTACATCTTCCTTCACTCTCTCTCTTTTTTCTCTATTTTTATATACCTACACACACACACATACTCATATATATATATATTTCTGTCTCAGTCATTTATTCGTTCGTTGCTATTGGCTATAATCCGAGTATTCCCCCTTTTCTTCTTCACCCCCCCCCCCTGCTGTTGCTACTTTTCTATACTTTTTGCAACCATACTCATCATGCCAAACTTCGAAATTTTTGTGATTTTTGTTTTACAGGAAATGGGCACCACGTGTCGTCTAATGATCATTGTGTTTTTTTTTTTAAATTTATTATCACCATCATTTTGATTTTGATTTGTTTGTTTATTTTTTTGTTTTGTTTTGTGTTATTTTTAATATTTTAATCTTATATAATTGAGAATGGTATTATAGAAAAAAGAAATGTTAAAAAAAATAAGATTTATATTGTATATTTGAAATATATGTGTGTGTGTGTGTTTATAATAATTATATTTAATTAATTAAATATCGTATTGAACACGAATCGAATATGTTTTCCCGTAAAGTAGAGAATCGAGTGAACGTTTAATTATTCATATGGGATTATTCACGTTAACGTTTATGATTCGTAATAATATGTTACATATATTCATTTATATATTATTATTATTATTATTATTATAACATACATAAAGTTTATTGTAGTTGTATATTAAATTGAAGTATTATTCCATTGGTTTATTTTTTATTAAAAAATGGATTAGATTTTCTCTCTTGTGTTTGTATTAAACTACAATATACATATATATATAATTTAATTCCTTTTTTTATTTATTTTATACACATATTTGAATACTCCCATTTATTCATCTGGATTTTCGAAATGGATTATAGACAAAATATTAGTTGAAGTTTATTTTTTTTAACAAGAGTTAAGGGAATTTATAAAATCGATGGGTGAGAAGAGTAGTCCCCCGTGAAATATTAAGATAAATGTTATATAACATTTGGCTGAAGGAAACTCATGAAAAATAGTTATATATCTATCGTTTTTCTCAATGCTACTATCCAGTTTAGAAATAAATGAATATATATCGCAAACCGAGTTTCTTTCACGGAAGCATCAATTTCTCATCGCGTATATCGATCAGCTGACTCTGTCTGACTATATAAGCATTCACTGACACTAATATTCATCTGCAGATAGAATATACCATTCGTCGATTCTTTAACTGACAACTGAAAATCTATGGGAATCTAATGCAATACGATCGTAAAGTATTTTTCAATGTTCAATATTTTTCCAATTTATTATTCTTTTTTTTTTCTTTTTTTTTCTTACTATACGAAATTTTAATAAATATTTCAATAAATAAATATAATAATGTTTTACACACACATATATATATTATTTATATATTAATCCTTGTAACATTACGCGATTATTATTTGATTATTTTAATACTCGTAATATTATTTAAATTTTATTTCATGCACGCACACATACTTTTATATTGTTTTCATATTCATACGTTGTTCTAATAATAATCAAAT